>PVJH01001125.1:206150-232643 GCA_004026705.1 Nesogale talazaci | reverse complement strand
GGACCAATGATTTGGACAAAGACAGTTTTCTTATTTTGCTTTTCTGACAAGGCTCGACAAGGGATAACAAGTAAACCAGCAATTCAAATTTATATTTTTTTGTAAATATATGTGACAAGGGGCTATTATCTGTGCATAGTTGATATAAAAAGAACTTGCCAGTTAATAAGAAAAGACTAACAGGAAAATGTACAACAGCTGTGACAGGCTAGTCACAAAAGAACAATGGATTTTTTCCCCTATCAAATTAGCAGATACTTTTAGAAGTGCTGGAGTCCTGGTGGCATAGCGGCTACCGCTTGGGCTGCCATCTGCAAGGTCGGCAGTTGGAAACCACCAGCCACTCTGAGGGAAGAGGATGGGGCTTCCTCCTCCTGTACAGAGTTAGTCTTCGGAGCACATGGGAGCACTTGTACGCTGTCCTCCACGGTCACTGTACGTCAGCAGTGACTCAGTGGCAGTGATTCTGGGGGTTTTTTAAAAGGGCTGAAAAGAGGTCAACTTCTTTTCAGTAGGGGAATGAGTCAAGGAACTGTGGAACGTTCTCTCAGTGGGATAATACACAGCAATAAAAGCGAGCCCACAGCAGCAACAACAAGTATGAAAAAGTGGATGAGGTTCACAACACAAATGTTGAGTAAGATAAGCCAAACCCCCAAGCCTACCTTCGTTTACATAAAGATAAAAATAGATAATATAGTGTTGGAAATGAAATAGTGAAAAGAAAGAAAAAAGAAATAGTGGAAAGAGAAAGGCTATGAAGAGGGGCTTGGGGAGTCCTGAAAGTGTTTCTGGATGCGGGCAGGGGTCGTGTTTGCTTTTGCATTGTGATCATTCACTGAGCTCGCCGGTGAGGGTCTGTCCGCTTTCCTGCATGTGCACCTGTGGTGGTTAGGGATCGCGTTAATTAGACACTCGTGGGTGAGGGCAGGGGTGGAACACAACCTATCAGTCAGGTAACAGCCTGATGGCACTTCCTTGGGCGGGGGTGGGGGGTAGTATAAGTCTTTTGTATAAGAATGAGACAGACCAAGCAGAGCCAAATTCTCTTTGGCTCTTTGCCTTCCACTGGTGCTGAATCTTGCCAGGTTCCTCAATCTCCTGTGGTATGCTGCCCTTTCCAGGAGCCATTCATCAGCAGAGTGCCAACGATGGATTCATCTGACCTCTGCATTTGCCAGCCCCACCTCCACCCCCACCACACACACACACACACACACACACACACACACCTCTGCTCTGTCACAGTGATTCCTATTTGTCAGCTTCCCTGAGTCAGAAGCCTGACTTGAACCCGACTGGACTTACTTATTTCCCCAATGGTGTCAGCCATTTCTTGATACAACATATACAAGCATCACTGGCTCTGCTTCTTTAGAGACTCCAACCTAAGACAATGCAATATTGCCATACAAGATCAATATTTATTGGCTGGGAAATATGTCCATAATGGATTAAATGAAAAAGGTGTCCTAGTAAATCATTCTCCATTTGAGACACATGGAGCAGAAGCATTCATATTTAACATATTTGGGGTTGGAAATTAATGACTTTGATTTGAAAAGCTAGTGAAAAAGGAAATTACAAAAACAACCCACCACCTGCTGCCTAACTGCCTAACACATTTTACTTTGATTTAACACTAAGGATTTGAGTGTTAGTGTTATTGCAGTGCTGGCTGCAATTCCACATCTTTCCTGCATAAATTATATTCATAGTGCATCTTCTCTGTTTTAACTTTCACTTCTTTAACATGGGGCGAAATTTTAAATACTCTTATGATGTATCCTTTATGTAACTTCTTGAATGATTTTAACATTTCTCTGATCTCTTTTTAACAGCTCTCCCAACTACTTCGTATTTCAGAGATTTGTCTTTTACACATTTTGCTAGCGTGTTCAACCTAATCTGAGTGGAAACAACTTTACTTTAGTACTCACATTTCGTTGGTTTTTGTAATATCTCACTAGATTACATAATTACAATAATAAGTTAAAGTGATATAAATAGTACTAAACACACTCACTCGTGTATCTTAAACTGGAAGAACTGAAGAAAAAATTCAAGCCTCGTGCTGCCATATTGAAAGACTCTCAGGGCAAAATATTGAAATGATGTACAAAGCATCAAAAGAAGATGGAAAAAATAGAGAATTGCTATGCTGAAAGAGCCAGTCAACGTTGAACCTATCAGATGGAGTGAGTCTGGTCTTTTTTATGATTTTCAATTTTGTTCTCCCTTTACTTCTACCCTCTCTTTGTCCAGGGATCAGGATAGTCTATTATATTCCTGATCAGAGCAGCCTGTGGTAGTAGCTGTTTACCATCTAGTTCTTCTGGTAGCATATGAGGTAGCATATGGGAAGCAAGCGCTGAAGGAAAAAGTCTAGGCTGTACTGAAAGGCTTAGCCAAAAACACGGTTCCAGGCATTGATGAAACATCAATTGAAATGCTTCAACAAGCTGATGAAGCACTGGAAACACTCACACATTCATGCTGGAACATTTGGGAGACAGCAAGTTGGCCATCTGAAAGGGAGAGATCTATATTTGTGCGCACTCCAAAGAAAGGGGACCCAACAGAATGTTCAAATTATAGAACAGTATCAATAATATCACATGCTAGTAAAACTTGGCAGATCATCCAAAAATAGTTCTGAGCATTGGGAGGGTAGTTTGCCACCACTGTTACCCATGTGCCTCCCCTAAAACGTTGTCTTTAGAATGAAATCATACAAAGAACTAATGTACCTACCTCTTGTGCTAACCTTGACTATCCTGACACCAGAAGAACTAGACGGTAAACAGCTACTACCACAGACTGTTCTGATCAGGAATATAATAGACTATCCCGATCCCTGGACAAAGAGAGGGTAGAAGTAAAGGGAGAACAAAATTGAAAATCATAAAAAAGACCAGACTCACTCCATCTGATAGAGACTGGAGGAACCTCCAAGACGGTGGCCCTTAGTCACCCTTCAAATCTGGAACTGAAGCCATGTCAGAGGCTCCCCTTTCGGGAGACAAATGGAAACCCAAAAAAGGGAGAGGAGTCCTGTTACTTTGAGGGATTGTAGCTACCATCACAAGGCAAAGGTGTATAAGGCATGGAACAGAAAACTAACTGGCTCTATAAACTGTCCCTCAAACTACAGTGAAAAGCTAAAAAGAAAAATTTACAAAATTTTACAAAAGCAAAAAAAAGTTACACCTTCCCAATTTTATTTTATTTTATTTTATCTTTTGCCTTTAAAACTAGACACTGATTCTAGTAAAGGCAATAACCTTTACTTAAAGAAAATGCTAGAAGAAAAGGAAGCAATAAAAAGGGATTGTAAACTTGAACTGAAAATGCTAATTAAAATTAAAAGGGATAAGGGGAACATATTTGTTATTCAAATACTCTGCATGGGGGGTTCGAAAACTCAAAATGATAGAGATCATTTATGCACATTAAAAGAAATAATAAAAACAAAATATCCACTACCTTGATTTATAGCCCTTAAAACTGAGCTAGGAATTTGTCAGCAAGCAAATTAGATTTTCTCTGTCAGCAAGCAAATTAGATTTTAATTGAAAGGAAGAAAGCTTCCTCCCACTTTTTTGCCCTTGGGTCACCACCAGTTCATACAGCACAGGCAGTATCAGAACGACAGAACCAGAACTTTCAGATCCAGAGAGGCAGCCTGAGAGGCCAGGCACAGGCCAGGATCAGAAGTCAGCTCAAACCTTGGTCCTTCCCTTCTATTTGCTGTGTGACCCATGAGGCAGCTACTTACACAGTAAGTAAAAGGTGAAAGGTGAAAAAGCCCCCACCTGGAGGAGCTGTTGGTGAGATTAGAGAAACTAAACAGGAAGTTCTAGCATAGTATATAAAGCGTGTGCCATGAACAACGGCGTTGTAGTTGGCAAATCTGCTGCAAAAGACTTCTCTGGGATTTTAAAACTTAAAGATGTCATTTTGGTGACAAAGGTATGCCTCATCCAACCCACTTCAATCGCTTCTTAATGAAGGTAAGACCTGGACAATGAGAAAGGAACCCAGAAGAAGAACTGACACACTCGAACTGGTGTGTTAAAGAATATTGAAAATACCGGGGACTGTCAGAGAAAGAACAAATTATGCCTTAGCAGAAATACAACCAGAATTCTCCTTAGAAGTAAGGATGGCAAGACTTGATCCTGCCTAGGGTGGCCGTGTCACTCAGAAAACCAATCAATAGAAAAAGCCATGTTTAATTAAGCAGAGGGTCCGTCAATGTGGGGAAAGCCCCAGTGAGATGGACTGACACAAGAGCCACGGGAAGGTAATATCTACTATTATGCAGATGGTGCATGACGGAGCAACATTTCCCTCTATTATCCTAAAGGCGACCATAAGTCAGAGACAAGTGGACAGCAACTGGCAAGAACTGCAACATCGAAGGTTCAGAGTTGCTCACTCTCTAGCCAATAATCCTCTGTGTGGTAGTGACATCATCTGTTGTCAATTTGAGACTGCAGAGTGAATGGGGTGGAGTTTCACCTGTCAATAGCAGCTTGATGACCTCATTTGGAGGCACTAAGGAGATAAATTCCTGGCAGGAGGTAGGACACACACACACACTCCCTGCGAGACACTGCTGTTGACAAGCCATGTGGAGTGAGGTTGACGGAGCCAGAGCCCTGGGAGCTGTAGGAACCAGGTGGAAACCCCTACCAGGGCTGAGATGCTTCTACCACCACTGGATCCACAAGACTTTGCCCCCACTGGGCCTGTGATCTTCCTGCATTCTACATTACTGCATGACTGCGTGAGTCTAAAGAGGAATTTAATGGGACATATAGACTAATCTTGAACTTATGGACTTGATCTGGACTGAGCTGAAATGTTTTCTGTTTGTTTGTTTTTTGGGGGGACATCACTGCCCTCTGGTGGTGGGAGTAGGAGGCCCAGCCTTTGCTCCCATAGAGCCGCTGCTGGAATTGAACCTCCATCCCAGTGGGCCGCAGTCCCGCGCACAACCACTACACCACCGGGGCTCAGCCCCGAAATGTTTTCTTAATATTCAATTGCTCTTGTATATAAAGTTCTTTCTATTCATGAGTGTCTATGAATTTGTTTGTCTAGTCTACCTGGACTAACACAGTCTGATTGGTGGGAAAGCACATATCTGAAGAAAGCAATGTTCCCTCAAGGGTTGTTCACCTGCAAGAAATTGAACCAGCAAGTTACAGCCTCCCAACAGTAAAGCAATAAAAGACCTTTTATTCTTGTTTTTTTTTGTTTTGTTTTGCAGCTTAACACTAAATTCACTTTCTTTACTCTCTTGGCACTTGGGAGAGTGTATATTTAAAAAATGAAAATAATTGGAAATGAAAACAAGAAAATATTTAATGAAAATAAGAAAAGCTATCATGTGAAAAGGAATTCTACTGTATCTGGGAGTTGATAAGACTGAATCACAGCACTGGTTCTAGAAAGAGTTCAGGGACTGGGGACAGGGTAAAGAGGGAACTGGGAACGTGGACCTTGTGTTCTACTGGTGTCAGTGGTGGTGCTGCCATTGAGCCTACGCCCGCTGTGGGGTCCCATGTGTGCAGAGCAGAGCTGGACTCCGTAGAATTTTCAAGGCTGTGACCTTCAGGGAGCAGGTGGCCAGGCCTTGTCTTTCAAGCTTTTCTGGGTGGGTCTGAACCACCCATCTAGCCATAAAGAGTTTAGCCTTTTGTGCTACCCAGGGATTTCTGCACCCAAATTAGCAGTTCAAAATAAGTTGTGTTTAAATAGCAGCTTGTCAGACTAAATAAAAGGCTATGTATCATTTGAGGCCCATTTCAATTTTCACTGACATACTATGTGAGTCGATCACAATGGCCCCAGAATGCCTCTGTTGACCTTGGGCCTTTCACTTCCCCTCTCTTCCTTCTGGACTTCTTTGTTCTTTGACTGTCTGTGGATGCCCTCAGTAGTTTAACTTCCAGTGACTTCTAAAGTAGTTGCTAGTTGACATGAAGAATGTCAGGCAGATCAGTCAAGTAGACTATCAATCCCCTGAAGACAAGACATTTGCTTCTCCTTTCTTTTTTTGTTCTCAACCCTCACCCCCACCCCGGAAATGGCAGAAACAAATACTTACTGATTGATAGCATGCAGAAAATCACCCAGAAAGCCCCCAATTGCTGCATGTAATCTTTATTCAGAACATCATGGTGGAACCCAGGAGAGGCAGACTACTGCTTTACATAGAATGAATCTTTGCTTTCACTTAAAAGAGGTTTCAAGTTAATTGCCTCTCTTTAATAATTATTTTAAGTTGATGATACTTTGTCCTCCTTTGTTTGGTGTTTTTCTCCACCGCAGCCCCAGTAGTGTCCCTGTAAAGGGTGGGAAGAAACAAGGCACCACCTGCAGACCAACACCATAGTTTTCTGTGTTCATAAGACTCTTCCATCCCTGCCTTAGATTCAAGCACAGGCCAAGTTTTTCTGAAGATGCTCCAGACAGCCAATAGGACCTGAAGTATACTAAGTAACAGAGACAGAATATTGGGGGGAATGCCCCCTATTCCAGCACACACAATACCACTTTACAGTGGTATTGTGAACTTCTTGAGATTAAGTCAAAGAGTCCATATTAGGCAATACAAACCGATATCGCTATCTCAGAGGTAGGAGGGCATGTCAAATGAACTGTGACTTAGATGAACAAATAATAGGATGGAAATGATAATCCAGACAAATCGAGTTGTAAAGAATTTGGTCTCTTCAGAGAGGTCTCGTCTCTGTCCCAGTCTCTTGTAGGTAACCTCTGAATTCTTAATACATCCAAGTGATTGGAGAGTCTTGATTCTTCTTGAGTAGATCCCTCACAACACACCTTAAAGCTAAACCCAGCAGTCTTAGGGTCAAGGCTGATCATCTCAAAAAGGCCAACCACATAATTTAGGGTCCACTCAAACTCACTGCCATCACATTGATGCTGATTCATGGTGAGCCTATAAGACAGGGTAGAACTGTCCCTAAGGGTTTCTAAGATGGTCACTCTTAACAGGAATAGAAAGCTCCATTGTTCTCCCAAGGAATGGCTGACTATCTTGAACTGCTGACACTGGGGTTAGAGGCACAACTCATGAAGACGATGCCACCAGGGCTGCTTAGGATTTAGGGCAGAGGCTTTGAATCAGTTAGTATCAGTTGACCTAAGGACTGCCTTCAATCAAGTGGGAAATCAATCAATCAACTATTCCTGTATCATGAAAACTTTAATACTAAAGCTTTGATGGGCTTCCCAGATCAACAACAACAATATGCAATTTATATTGTCACATCCAGGCTTGAAGAACACTGAGTCCTAAAAACAATGAGAACTTCCAGCTTGGAATACCCCCAGATTCTGCCTGTGTCTTTCTTTGGTTGGTTCTGATGTATATCCTTTCTATATGTAATGAACCTTAACTATGAGTGTGAAGGAAAGTGAAAAGTGAAAAACCATAGAAAATTTTACTAAGTGAAAATATCAAACTGTGAAGCTTAGTTTTCCAAACATATCCTCCTTCTTCGTCTACAGACTTCTGAACGTGGTATTTCCATCTCTCTGATCTTTCTTCCCTGCCACTGACTCAATTCCAACCCACAAGCCTGTTAGAAAGTGCCGCTGTGAGATTCCAAGACTAAATCTTTACAGGAGTAGAACACCTACCTCATCATTCCTCTGAGGAGCAGCTGGTGGTTTTGAACTGCTGACTCTGAGCCCTGGGCGTAAGAACAGCTGTGAGAGTGGCACGGGGTGGGTGGTGTTTCGTTCTCTTGTCTCATAGAGTCCCTAGGGGTTGGAACCCAGTGATGGCACCAAACAACAATTCTCCAAACGAGTCTGTGCTCTTCAGTTTACCCCACGTCAAATGGCAGTTTCAGCCTTTTCAAGGGACTCCAACTATGCTACGTTTCAATGCCCGTTGAGTTTGGGGAATAAAGGAAGTCTGAAAGGGTAGAAACAGGGCTGCAGAGTGACTGAGGTAAAGTTTCCCATCTAAATTCTCAGCAGAGAGCCCTTGAGGAGTGAATGAGCATGTACATGATGTGAGGGGAGAAAAATGCCATGGTGCAACTTCCCCAATCTTTTTCTCACCAATGTCATTTTCAATTTTCTTAAAAATTTTTTCATAATAATCCCGTGACCATGCTATGTACTTAAATGCATCCATTCGATGGGTCTCCTTGGAATCCCAAAAAACAGTCACATTAACCTTCTGAGCTGATTTCTCTTGCCTTAAAAAAAAAAAAAAAAAAAACACCTTTTTTCCTTGCCTTGAATTAAACTCATCCAGTAGATCTTGTTGGGAACCACTGTTTTAATTGGACTTTTGGTTTTAAGGCACTCTGATGAGACTAAGATATTCCTGGTGGTGCAGTGGGTTTCATGGCGGGCTGCTAACTGCAAGGTCACCAGTTCGAAACTACCAGTCACTCCACAGGCGAAAGATGAGGCTTTCTATTCCCATAAGGGTTCACAGACTCAGAAATTTACAGGGGCACGTCTACCCTGTCCTGGAATATCACTATGCGTCAAAAACAACTTGATGGCAGTGGATTTGGTTTTCATTTTCTTTTTTACTAAATACTTTTATTGGGGGCTCTGATGTGTCTTATCACAATACATATATCATCCAGTGTGTCAAGCACATTTGCACCTATGCCACCATCATCATTTTCAAAGCATTCTCTCCCCACTTGAGCCCCTAATATCAGTTCCCCATTTCTTCCCCTTCCCTCCCCCACCCGCCCTCCCTCACGAACCCCTGATAAGTTATAGATCATTATTTCATATCTTACATCGTCATCCATGTTTTTCTTTTGTTCATCCCTCTGAGGGGGGGCATAGGTTGATCCGTGTAATCAAATCGCCCTGCGAATTTGGTTTTTCAATAAGACTAAGATAAGTATATTAGTGAGAGAACTTGTCTGTACTATCCACTGATGATCAAAAAAAAAGTTTAATAAAAATTCTTATTTGAAAGAACCTCATTCATGTGGGAACCAGACACCTCAGAACAGCACTTTTACCTTCCCTTCTCTTGCACCTCTCAGTGAGTGATGTGGATCCTTCCAGTGAATTCTGGAGCCAAGAATAAAGTATGAGGTGTGAGGTCTTCCTTGGCAGATTGGGCAATGTGGATCTCTGTGTGCTCAGCCTTTTATTTTTCCTCAGAATCTCCACACAATGGTGTCCATGTCTCCCTAGTAATATACCCACCCGTGGAATACCTTGAATTACAGTCCTTTGAATGTGGATTTCGTCTCAATCAAGCTAGATTTGCTCTTTTAATGAATGCACACTTTTATTGGGGGCTCTTATATCTCTTATCCCAATCTTTACACTCATCCATTGTGTCGAGCACACAGGCTGCCACCATCATTTTCAAAGCATCTCCTTTCTGCTTACACCCTCGAATATCAGCTCTCATCCCCCCTTGCTAGGTCTGCTCTAAATCTTCTTTGTTTCCACCACTGGCTAGATGGCAGTGAGTTTGGCTTGGGTTTTACTACGCTAAACTCAGCAGAGAAAACAGAAAAAGGCAGGACGGGAGATGAGAGATGTAGAGGAGGAGAGAAGAAGAAGAAAGGAAAAGAGGGGTGGAAACCATATGAAAGAAATAAGAAAGAAAACATAGGATGAAAGGACCGAGTCTACAGAGCACAGACAGAGTAGGGAATGATCATTGATAGTTAATTAGTAAGCCAGAGACTAGTAAGATGATGGCTTTCTCCTCATTGGGACGTCTTTAGTCAATAGATCTGTTTTTCCCTCCCCTCTTTTCTTTCGATTCCTGAACTGAACACCACTCCATCCCTCTGTGCCATTTTCACCTGGGAATGCAGAGGACTCCCCATTTCTAGGGGGAGCTGAGTGAGTCCATTCTGTAGGCAATGAACAGGTTGGCCTGGAAAAGCAAACGGGGGGGGGGGGGGTAGCTGCCACAGCCAGGACCTGACAAGGTGGCCAGCTCCAGGTCGCAGTTTATGTTTCCAAAGAGGGGACTGCCGACAATTTCTCTTCCTGGAAATCAGACAAACCACAGCCATTGCTCTTCTCCCACTTTGTTTTGGCACCTTCTGGCTAGCTGTGTTGAAGTTAACGACACGCTTCCCTGTGTTTCTTGTTGCTGGGGGAGGGGTTTGTAATCAGACTGAAGTGCGGTGCCTGCAAACGTACCAGACAGAAAGGACTGGTTGGTGGACTCATAAAAGAGAGAAGCGTCCTGGACTGTAAGTCCCTCCCTTGGCTACAGGGAAGGAGGTGTGGATAGCGGGGATCAGTGGAGCAAAAAGGGAAACAAAAATGGCATGAGAAGGACAAGAGTGTCAGCGTGCAAAGTGCAAGCGAAGTGGAACACAGCAGGGATTTCAACAGTCAAATAGTATTCCCGGGTGACTACCAAGAAAGAGGAAAAGTCTCACTGAGCAAAAATAACAGAGTTCCTCTTTCATCCAAAGAATCCCAGAGTAAGTTCTTTAGCAAAGAAAGATAGAGGATGCCTGTAAATTTTCAGGAAAGCTAGGTGAAGGTTTTATTCTTATATAATCATCCGCAAATCTTTTCAACTGTAATCATTTTACTGTAAGTGGTAACAGATTTTTTTCCTCCCACTTATGCAGTACTCCCAACTACCCCCACCCCCCTTCCCAGGCAAGATTCTATCAGCAAAAATTATTTCTGGGCTTTGTGGGGGAGGGAGTGTTTTCTTTTCTTTTTCCATTCTGGTTCTGTTATGTACAGTAAAAGTGAGCATGTTTATAATGTAGCATGTTGTGTGGCACAATGCATTTCTCTGGTCTTTCTCTTGCTGGCCCTCAAACCCTAAAAATAAACAAACTCTACAAGCCCACAGAACTCAATGCCTGGACATTTCAAATTTTGAGTAGTATGTCTCTCGGTCCTTTCATTCTTGGAAACTTATAAGGAAAATTCAAAAGAAGTAAAGTTTCTTCAAATCACAACACTGAGGCGATCGTACTTTACCCAAGGCTGCCACAAGCTATCAAGAGCCACAACTCTTTGAATTAAACGAGTCGGACTGTACAGTATACTAAGTAACCTGTGAGAAATATTTGATTATTGATTTGGGGAACTGTATTTATTTCCCTTAAAAATTGTGAAATTTCGAGCTACTTCTCCAAGCTACCTAGTCTGACAAAGAGCAGAAAACAGGGAGGGGAGATCTCAAGTCCGTTGCTAAACATGTGTTCTAAATACAAAAACAAACCTTCACGACTAGATTCTAATCTCAAAACATTTGGAGTTTGCCCACGGGGTGGGAACTGATTTTAATTCTGTATTTGGTAATGTAACTTTTGAAGCAAATCCAACTATGGTAATTATGTCGATTAACTTATGATAGCACTTCATTTCTTAGGGGGGAAAATGCAAGGTGTAAACACATTACTAAGCTCATTACTAAGCTTTCATAATAATATACCATAATATCTGCTCAGGC
The DNA here is from genome assembly GCA_004026705.1 of Nesogale talazaci. NCBI lineage: Eukaryota > Metazoa > Chordata > Mammalia > Afrosoricida > Tenrecidae > Nesogale > Nesogale talazaci. Next base: position 221,167 of record PVJH01001125.1, on the reverse strand, counting down.
CCAACACCTGGCACCGGTGAGGGCGTGGCGGGTGGGGTGGGGGTGCTCAACCTTCATCCATCCTAAGTGCAAACACCATTTATTTCTTTTTTTCTCTCTTATTAAATTAAAAATTAAATCTTTTTTTTTTGGGGGGGGGCATCACTGCTCTCTGGTGGTGGGAGTAGGAGGCCCAGCTTTTGCTCCTGTGGAGCTGGAATTGAACCTCCGTCCCACTGGGCCGCAGTCCCGCGCACAACCACTACGCCACCGGGGCTCAGCCCAAAAGTTAAATCTTTTTATGAGAATTGGATGAAGACTATTAGATCCTCTTTTGTGTGCGGGGGGGAGGGGGCTGTTTTTATTTCACAAGTGATATTGAATTAATTGTCTTGATAGATGATCTTTTTTTCCTCAACAACTTCTCAAACTTCCCAATGCTACCAGCACTCTTGAAACTCCTTCCCATCGGCACCGCTGACTTCCGCCCTGCCCAAGTCCCCATTAGCCTCGCCTTGGACACTTGCCGCGGCCCTCTGACCTCCTCCAAGACCCTCTACAATCCGTCCCTCCCTGCAGACTCACTGGCCTCTTTCTCAACTGTCAACAGGCAGAGCCTGCCCTCCCTTCTTCCTCCGCCGCCTTCTGACGCCACAAGAACGCCCAAACCCCACTCGGGTGCTCTTTCCTCCTTCTCAGTCTCTGGTGAGCACAGGGCTAGAGAAAAAAGGCCTTCGAACGGTGCACATTTGCAGCAGGGATCTCCCGCTACTTTTAAATTTGGGGGCTGAAAAATTACAAGCCCGGTGACACCTTACTGACTCACACGCTGCATGTCTGATCAACCCCACGTGCCAGACACAGCAGAGAACCAGCTGTGAGGAGGGCAAGAGATGGGAGAGGAGCCAGCAGGTACCCCAGAGTCCTTCTCCGAGAGCCTCCTTATACTGGTGGTTGCGGTGAGGTGTTGTTGAGAGGGGAGACACCGCCTGTTCCCGAAGCGTCTGCACAACTGTTCTGTTTGGGCCCATCAATGCAGCCAGGTGCAGTCGGGACCAACAAGCCTAATAAACGGGGTTTCCCTCCATCTAATCACAGAAGATACTTGTTAGAGACGAGGAGTTCTTCCAGCAGAAATGCGGCCAACATCAGAAGGGGCACGTGGACTGCCTCCCAGAGGTAGGGGCCTATCCAAAAGCAGACATTAAAATTCCAGTATGTGGGCGCAATCTGTGGACTTCGACATAATGGGCAAAGCCTCCACCTTGAGCAGCCCTGAGGGGATCGCAGTGCGACAGCACAGTGTTTCCAAGATGACCCTAAGATAAGGGGAACGGTGGATGAAGGTCCGAGCACGTGATTCCGAAAGCGGAAAGCGTATAGCAGGTCCTAGCGAATCTCCCAACCGAAACGGTGATCGCGAACAGGCTTCGGATCCATGCCTTCGATGAAATCCGTCCTCCAGTTCTCCATGACAACAGTAAACTGACTGACAAGGAGCGTCACTTTCTGTTTAAACGGAGTCGTTTCGGTCAGTGGTGTTTTCAGCCTCAAGAGGGCGCTCAAGGCTTCCTGCGTGCGGCCTGGGGAGGGGAGAAGGCCAGTGTTCCAGAGTGGATTAAAGGCGAAGGGGCTTTGTGTACGCACTGCTCCAGGGTCCCATGGCAACCCCTGACTGACGGGCCGAGAGCTGAAGGCTTTGTGCCCATGCCCTTCCCCCCTTGAACCCCATTTCTTTGGATTGCTTCTCGCACTTAAGCTCTTACAGTAATCGATACGCAAAGCAGCAGCCTGGGGCTGCCTCCTGCTTGGGTGAACAGTTGCTCTTTTTCATTTTTGCGTTTTTTAAGAAGTTTTTATTTTTTAACTGAGCAGCTACTCTCTCGGCCTGGAGATGCAAAGGTAAGCAGAGTAGGCCCTAAAATAAGCAGCGCACACCATCCGCTTGGCTTTCCAGAGACCACAAAACAAACAGCCCACTGCCTGCCGATCAACTCTGACTCGGGCGGACCCCATGGACAGCGCAGACCTGCCCCTGTGGGTTTCCATGACTACATCTTTAAGGGGGCAGAAAGGCGCTTCTTTTTCCCACAGAGCAACTAGGCTGGAACCGCTGGCCTTGTGATGGGTGGCTTTGAACTCCATATGAGCTCCTGCCATTGTATCTCACTTCCTCTCACGCTCCACACAGCTGATCTTCCAGGACCCGGTCTAGGACTTAGATGTGTCCGGCTCAGCTTAAAACATAAAACAGAACAAACCAAAAGCAGCATAGAGTTGACAGCAATCCGTGGGGTTTCTGAAACTGTCATCTTTACAGGAGCATGCTGTGGCTGTTGTTGTTGTTAGGTACCGTTGATTTGGTTCTGATCCACAGGGATCTTGAGCACGAGAAAACAAAGCACCCTGCCCAGCTCTCACAGTGAGTGCTTACCCGAAATCATGGCACGATGGCCGTCCTCCAGGGACTGGCCCCTCCTTATAACACAACTGCGGCACAAGCCAGGTTTGCCCATGGAGCAGCTGGTGGACACTGACCTTGCAGTTAGCAGTCCTATCTAGACCTAACCCACAGCACTAACAGGCCTGGCTGAGCCCCACTCATCAGGATCACATCCAGTAGGCAAATACTTACTGAGCATTTGTGATGTACACATATAGGCTCATGGAATAGCAGAAGGCAAAGGGGAAGACTATGTATATATAATTTACTTCGGAAATGGAGGGGGGACCCACAATATAATAAAAAGGGAATGCAAATGCCATGAATATAAATACATTGTGTAAATCATAAAGTATTAATTTACAAAACGAGTAAAAAAAAAAAAACCACCTCACTGCTTTCTAGTCAATTCTGGGTCATGGTAACATAGGAACCCTCCAGGACAAGGCAGCACTGCTCCTGTGGGATCTGCTCCTCTACGGGAGTAGAAGGCCTCGTCTTTCTCCTCAGCAGTAACTGGTGATTTCAAACTGCCGATCCCAGGGAGTAGAAGCCATTTGTAATCAACAGTTCACCTAAAGCTTGGCTGTTCGAAACCAATGGCTTGGGACAAATATGTTTCCAAGTGCTTCCTTTCTGCCATCCCACTAATCCACAATCACCTGGGTCTCTCGTCGGCTAAACACACTGTGTCTCATTTCCTAGTCTGTTTCTCCTAAAGACCTCAGGTCTGTGGTCTTGGCAGGCAATAAAAGATAACCGAATATTTCCCTGATCACTATCACCACACGCGATCCCTGTCTTGAGTGGTAACATGGCTGCTCCCCTTCGCGTCACCATATGGAAAGTCTATCACCTGACCCAGAGAGATTTCCTACCATGAGATGGCTACATGGTCACACTCCTCTAGGCTAACTCTCCTTTGGCATGCTACCCGGAAACCTGCAGCGGGAGAGCTGCCTTGCCCGCCACTGGAGATCTGAGGTCCCACAAATCAGAGAAGGTCCACATGTGGCAAGAAAAGGCACCAGTACCTCCTGCCTGTCCCTCCACTTCAACCCGAGGACAATTGAACTACCTTCTCAGTGTCGGTGCCCTCGCCCCCCCCCCCCCCCGCCCCCCTCCCCAGGCAGGCAAGCTGCTGCATTCCTGGGTGACTGTCTCTGTTCTTACTGTGGCTGCCCAGTATTGGAAAGCTGCTGCTCTCCTGACACGTATTTGAGGGATAATTCCTGAATCTAGCCTGAACCCAAAGACCAACAACAACTCAAGTTTTTGAGGCAAAAATCGAGGTAGTCCACTGTCAGGGGAAACTGGGGAAAACAACTTGATACAGCAACACACTTCAGAAAAGAAAAAGAAAGCCTCCTCGTTCTTTTGAAAGTCAGGGATCTCGCTTTTAAAATGTTACATCTCCGATAATGAGTTTGGCGGGTTTGACCTGCTCTTGCTAGCTGCGAAAATGATGCCGTGATGCCTACTGAAATAACAAAATAGGACGTCTGGGCCTGAGTCATAGAAGACGCGGGGGCACCCACTTTGCCCCCTTGGAGCGTGGGTAGTGGAGTGGTCCAGACGGGAAGCGAAGGAACCCTGCCAGCGGCAGCGGGGGCGGGTCGGCCGGGAAGGCAGCCCTTCAGCCCCAGCCAACGCCGCTGACTCCAGCCCCACGGAACCCTCCTACGGGACGGACGGGACGGGATCGCAAGTCAGAACTGGCCAGCTAAGCGCCGTCCAAGTTCCTGGACAAGAAGAGCCGTGTGAAATAAATGTTTACTCTTTTAAACGGCCGTGTCTTAGGATGATGTATTACGCAATAATGAACACAGCGCCAAAAATGAGGCTCGCTGCCGCTGAGTCGATTCCCACTGGTGTGTGACCCCACAGGACAAGAGGAAGTCCCCCATTGGGTTTCTGAAACTTTTAACTCTCTGATGGTGGCCTCATCTCTCTCCTCTGTGTAACAATACTGTAGTGGTGGAGTGCGGGACTGCGGCCCACAGGGTTGACGGTTCAAATCCAGCAGCAGCTCTTAGGAGCAAGGCTGGGCTTCCTACTCCCACCAGGGCAGTGATTGCCCCCCCCCACACACACACACACACAAAGAGCGGTTGCATTGCTGCCACCTGGCAAATGGTCTCTTGGATGGCATCAGTTCATACTGTCACTGGGAGGTGTCCCCTCACTCCCACCAGGGCAGTGATGCCACACACACACACACACACACAAAGAGCGATTGAATTGCTGCCACCTGGCAAATGGTTTCTTGGATGGCATCAGTTCATACTGTCACTGGGAGGTGTCCCCTCAAGCCCATCCCCACTCCCAGTGACCCTGCCCGGGCACAACAGGACACACACTGCCCGGGCCTGTGCCAGCGGCAGCACTGCCCTGCTTGATGCAGCCGCTGGATCAAGCCATCTCCTCCAGTCTTCCTCTTTGTCGCTGCCCTTCCACTTTACACTGGCAGCAGAGGGTTGGCATCTTAGTCTGAGATCCGCAAGGTCAGAACTTCAAAACTCCCAGTCCCTTCCAGGGAGAAGCACTGGGCTTTCTACTTCTGTAAAAAGTTATAGCAGCGAGGCCCCCCAAAAAAGAGTTACAGCAGTGATTCTCCACCTGTGGGTCACAACCCCTTTAGGGGTCAAGTGACCCTTTCCTAGGGGTCACCCAATTCATAAACAGTAGCAAAATGGCAGCTATGAAATAGCAATGAAAATAATTTGATGGTTGGGGGGAGGGGTCACCACCACATGAGGAACTGTATACAAGGGTCACAGCATGAGGAAGGTTGAGAACCCCTGAGTGACAACCTGGAACACCCCAGAGCCACTCTACCCTGATCGCGAGGGTCCCTCCCAGTCAGCAGTGAGTCTGGCTTCATATTCAGCCCTATTTTCTATTCTAAGGGCCTTCCGACCAAGGACCTCATCTTCCAACACCATATCTGGTCATGTTTTGCTGCTGTCCAATAGGTATCCGTTCCCTTGCAATAGTCCTCTGCTCTTCATACGGTTTCCAGGGGCTGACTGCTCTGAAGTGGACTGCCTCGTCCTTCTTCCAAATCGGGAAGCTCTGCTGAAACCTGTTCCCCGTGGGTGATCCAGCTGGTAGTTGAAAAACCAGTGACACTGCTTCTGACATCACAGCAACCCTCCAGCCAGCGCAGCATGTGACTATTGCACACCAGGTCCGGCTCTTCTGCATGAGGGGGCTTGGCAAAGCTGGTGGGAAAATCCACGAACTTTTTGAAGCCTCTCATATATTTGAATGATAGTGTTATGTATTGCAGATCAAAAACATGAGTTATAGAATGACATTGATTGAATTCAAATTGATACTTATGAGTAAGTGACCTTAAGCAAGTTTTCTATCTACCCACTCTTGCCAAGTGCGGAGAACTCTAGTACTCATACAGTTAGTATGAGAATGGAGGTGACTAATTAACTCCCTTGAGTGTTTAAGTAGAGAACAGTTAGGGACACACTAATGCTCAGTAAATATTAGCATTTGTGATGTGGTATAATTAGATCCATAAGGCTATGCTTTATGAAAGCGACAAAAAGACCCTTTTAGACCAAGAGGCTAATGTTAATTACCATCTGTGGCAGTCCCCTAATCTGGTGTCAGTTTGAGGATTAAGAGTGTAGGGGTGGAGTCAAGCCTGCCAATCTGGAGATAGCCAATGAGGCCTCTGTGTGGACATGGCCTGCTCCACTGAGAATTTTAGGAAATTCAGGCATAGTTCCCTCTTGGAGGTGGGAGACTCACTACTCAGTCCTGTGGAGGTGCTCTATTGACAAGGCACATGGCAGCATGTTGACAGACCTTGAGTCCTAAAAAATGGAGGAGCCACAGGGAGACCCCTGGCAGTGCTGAGATGCTTCTCCCACCACTGGATACACAAGGGTCTGCACCCACTGGCCTGTGATTGTCCTTGCATCATTGCATGTGCTTCGTGAGTCTGAAGAGGACTCACAGACTGGTATCGGACATATGGGTTAATATTGGACTTATGACCTTGGACTGGACTGGGCTGGGATATTTTCTCAATGTTCAATTGCTCTCATATGTAAACCTCTTTCTTAGACACACTTGCATGTTTATGAACTTGTTTCTCTAGTCTACCCAGACTAACACACCACATATACTCAATATAAGTTGACCTGAATATCAACCGAGACACCTAATTTTACCACAAAAACTACATTAAAAATGTGTTGAAGGGCTGAGCCCTAGTGGCATAAGTAGTTGAGTGCGGGACTGTGGCCCGCAGGCTTGGCGGTTCAAATCCAGTGGCAGCTTTCAGGAGCAGCAGAGGGCAGTGATGCCAAAAAAAAAAAAAAAGTTTAAAAAAATGTGCTGAAAAATACTGAGGCCTAAGGGGAGGGAGGATGTTTTGAGAGTGAAGATGACAGCAAGTGTGCAAATGTGACCTGCATACAATCGATGTATGTATTGATCATGATGGGAGTCGTATGAGCCCCCAATTAAGTGATTTATTAAAAAAAATGTGCTGAAAAATTCAGCTTATATTTGAGCATATACAGTAGTTGATACTCTTGTACTAAGTATAGCAACTATGAGCAAATGAAAATTATTGGGGCTAAACTTCCAAATGTGATTAGTGGGTTTTTTAGTAATCTGTCCTTTGTGACTTCTTATACCTTATGTAGGAGCCCTCGTGCCGTGATGGGCACACGTCAGCCTACTAACCTCAGGCAGCAGTTCAAAACCAGCAGAAGCTCTACTGGGGAAAGACGAGGCATTCTGCTGCTGTAAGGAGTCATCGTCTTGGAAACCCACAGGGACGGGCCTGCTGTCCTATAGGTCACCGAGAATAGGGACTGACGTGATGGCAGTGAGTTTGGTTTGGATGCCCCTGGTCTAGTAATTATTCATGGAAAATCATTCAGAACCCACTTTTCTTTATGTCTATACTATTTAAAAAAAAAAACATGAAAGGTTTTTTTGGGGTTGTGGAATAGCTCCTACAATTGTATCCCTTCCCCCACTGCCACCCCCCCCCCCCACAATACTTGAAGAGGTATGGGAAGCATGGGTGCTTTCTCAGGTCAGGTCGATGACCACGAGTCTGAAACTGGCTGGAAACCATTTAGATTATTTGTATTAATTTTGGAGCTGTGTTAGGTTAATGTTTTGGACTGCTAGTCAGAAGTCCAGCAGTTCAAACCCACCAGGTGATCTCTGGAAAAGAGGGGAGACTCTCTGCTTCCTTGGAGATTTGAAGCCTCAGAGACCATATATAAGGTCACACTGAGTCTCCAGTGGCAGTGGGCTAGGGTTTGAGGTTCTCCCGAGAGAACCTGAAAGCTGCCTCTGAAAGGGCAGGTTTGCTGTACATGCTGTTTTTCACTTTATTTATTTATTGTAATCCCGCTTATTGTGGCAACCATGATCTTTCCACTCAGAAATTATGAGTAGTGCATAATTAAGTCATTTCACTTGCCAGAACAGGAATGTCAGATAAATTTTCAGAAAGTGAACAAGTTAATACACATGCAAGTATATAATGAGAATCTATCAAAGATTGAAACAGCTCAATACTGAGGAAAACTGCAAGATGGAAAATATTACGATACCTCTAGTCATTTCTTTCAAAGAATGCTAAAGTAAGATTGGTAAATTACATAGAAAACTGGTTCATGTTCTATGGATTAAGACAGCATAACCTTTCGGGTTATCTTGTCTACTTGCCTGAAATCATTTGTATATTATCAACTTTCTATAACACATAACTTGTAAGTGTCCCCATGGTAGGGTGTCTGGGCAGGAGGTAAAAAAGAAAGATGGGGTTTTCTGCTCGCAGGAAAAGTTCCAGGCTCAGAAACTCACAGGGAACATTCTACCATGTTTCTATAGGGTCACTAGATGAGTTGGAATCGACTTGATGGCAGTGAACCTGGTTCTTTGGTTTGGGTATTACATATAGCAAATAGTAGGCCAAACAAAGTGACGGTGATTTTGCACAAGTAAGACCCATTGTACGTTTTTCTTGTCTTGCAACCTCACACTTTTTAGGATACACAATATGCCAATATTTTCAAATGCTAACGCCTTCCTTTTCTTTTTATTTACTATTATTATATGCAACAGGTTTGATGGTAAGCCATTGAGTTTGTGCCTATTGACCCAAGAGTCCAGTTTCCCGCACCAGGCACTTAGGAGCCCTGCCAACCTTTTCCAAGGCACAAAGAAAGCGCTGTTTCCAGCCCAGACACAGCCTTCAGCCCAGGGGGGTGGGTGTGCCTGCTGGGTCGGAAGCTACCACACGGACTGGCCAGCAGGAACTGCAGCTCTCTGGCCCACGTGGAGGCAGAAAAGTCTGCCGGGGTGGTAGTGTCACAACACTCTCTCCCTCGCTTGGACAAGACTAGCCCAGCTGGCGTCTTGGGGCCCTGCATGCTGGCACCTGCATTGTCCTGCTGCCCAGCCACAAGGGGTTGGAAGGGCCAGGCAAACGTTGCACATGTGGGAAACAGCCCCCCAACCAGTCCCAGGAGCAGTCTAGCCCTCGGGATTGTGAAGGGTGCTGGAGCAGGGCACAGATCACCTACTAGAATGCTGCCATGCAGGCCCAGCCACAGACAAGCCGCAGTTGCACGGGTTCATTTCCCAGGTACCAGGCTGCTTGGCAGTGGGGGCAACGATGGACCCAAACAAAGCACCAATTGTTTGTGGGGATGGCCCAGGACTCGGCAGGGGCGGTGTTGCCTTCTGTTGGGCATCTTTGATAAGGTAGCTTCTGGCACCTATCAACCAGCACCATCAAACGCAACCCAGATCTTCCTGGCCTTGCGGGCCTTCACTAGACAAACAGCAGCAAAAGTTAACATGTTTGGGACTATGAAAGGAGGCTGAATGTGGAAGAAAGTCACTTCTGGAAATATCACAAGACAAGCCCAGTGTGTATATATGCATGAGGCAGCCCTTAGCCAGAACTTTTTCTACATAGTTTCCTCATTTTGGCTCTTGTACGTGGTGCAGGAGCTATCTGTGGGCCTGTTGTTTAGAGAAAACACAGTCCGATCCCCACAGCACCAGAGGAGCCAAGGGCTCCTTAGGCAACGTTCTCCCGTGACATGGAAGCATCAGCTCTTCACCTTGTATCTGATGGCCAAATTTTGGATCATTCTCTTTAACATGAAAAAACTCTGGACTCAGTGGTGCCTACAATCACAGCTGCACTGCCCCTTTCCTGGGCCAGGGGAAGGGGGTGCAGGGAGAGCCACCCAATGAAAAAGCCAGAATGGAGGCTGGACCTGAGCCTCGAAAGTCCAAAGTGTGCTCCCAAAATTGCTTCTCACAGTGTACTTCCCCTCCCTCATTAGGATCCTTGGCCAAACACTGGCTTTCAGTTCTCACATGGACCTATTTAGACAGCGGTCTGATTAAAGATGAAAACAAGGCATGCCGCCCTTGGTGTGATTTAGAAAAGCCTGTAATTCGCTTGTAAAAAGCAGAGCTTGCTGCTACAGGTTTATGTGTTCATTTAGCAAGGTACCGGGTACCTACTATGTGTAAGAGCTCTGTGGGGTTTATTGTTTCTGGAGCTGAATTGTAAAGGAAACAACATTCCATGAAGGAAGAATGCCCCTTGTAGTCATGAAATAAATGAACGGACACAGAAAGGCCGAGCCTGATTGCAACAAGAAAGAGAGGGGAAACGGAGAGCTTTAAAAGGCAAAGCATGTCCAATAGAGAAAAGTGCTGGAAAGTAAACAGTTAAAACCCAGAGCAGAAAGCAAAACACAATTAACTAGGAGGTGACTGGCTAAAGTTGACAAAGGTGACTGCTCATGTCTCCTTTCACCCAAAGGTACATTAATGATAACAACTAATTGGACTTGAAGAAGAACCTTAGACGCCTAAGAGAAACATTGACTTCAAATTATTACATTCGAGTTTAAAGAAATTTTTTTAGTTAAAGAAACAAAAGAAGGGCTGAGTGTAGTGGTTGTGTGTGGGACTGCGGCCCACTGGGATGGAGGTTCAATTGCAGCAGTGGGGCTGGGCCTCCTACTCCCACCACCAGAGAGCAGTGATGCCCCCCCCCCAAAAAAAAGAAAACAAAACAAAACAAAACACTAGACTTTTACCAAAGGAATCTAGTAGCCTGTCAGTTTTTGATATGTCAGGATGTCTACTACCGGGGTAGGTGGTTTTACACAAAACATGTCCTTCTCTTGCTTTAATGCCTTCAGCAGTTTCTTGTTCTTTGGGCACATGGGACTCAACGAGTGAGCGAGGTCTGACTCCTGCCTGGTGATTGGTCAGTCCCTGATCCCCTTCCCTTTCCTCATGAAGCCCAGTCTGAGGACCCCTCAAGCTCCTTCCCATCTTGACCCTTTGTATCTCTGTCTAGGATGCTTCCGGCATGGCTGACGCCTGCACATCCATCAGGAACCAGCTTAAATGATGCTTCCTCAGACAGACTTTCCCTGAGAATTCCAAAGAAGGACTCCTCACACATCCACCACTGCTATTTTCTAATCTAGACTTTCATGACACAGGTATTTACTCTATATTAATCAGCGTCTAGCATCTCCAGCATCTTCTGAACGTTACCTCACATATAGTAACCACTCAACATTATTGAAATAATGTAGATAGTAAATAATATGAAAAGTTTAGGGTCTCTGTCACAGCCCTCCAACTTTAGAGAATTGCTAGGGATTTCTTAGAGGGCTACTGCTACTTCTGTCAGGCCCTACCCTGTGGCATAGAATAAGGCATGATCAGCCCATTGGGTACAATAGCTTCAAGTAAGCCCCAAAGATGTCTGATTCTAGCCTAACACTCAGAAGAAATGATGAATTATTCTTTTTTCCAGAAACTTACAAATCTCTAGAGCTTAACCAAAGTCAAGAGTCGTTCCCAGTGGGGCTTTGATTCTGTGATAGTTACATAATCTATCAATTTATGAAGGGGTAGAGCCTCGCCTGTCAATCAGGTCCCAGCTTGATTACCTCATTTGGAGGCAGGAAGGAGATAAATAGCTCACCAGAGGCTAGACCCACTCTCTTCCCACAAGACATTCTTGTTGACAAGCTACTTGGAGCTATGCTGACGGCAGCCAGAGCCTTAAAGCTGAAGGAGTCACGTGGAGACCCACACCCGTGCAGAGATACTTCTACTGCCACTGGATCCACAAGACTTTCCACCCACTGGCCTGTCATCTTCCTGAACTCAGCGTCATTGTATGTGTTGCGCGAGTCTGAAGAGGAATTTACAGACTGGTATCAGATATATGGGCTAATATCAAACTTATGGACGACCTGGATTTTTTCTTAATATACAATTACTCTTGTACATAAAGCTCTTTCTTATACACATATGAGTGAGTGTCTATGAATTTGTTTCTCTAGTCCACCCGGACTAACACAAACCCCTTGGTCTGGGATGAAGGAAGCAGTAATGCTGAGAAATCCTACTTGATAAGTATGCTTTGATTATCCATCCATGTCACAGACTGACACCACACATCACATGAATGCCACGTGTTACATCGAGGAAGACGCCAAAGGCAACATGGTTGGCGGGCAGCAGATCCAAGATATAGAGCTCGGTATTCCAGTTACTGCTGAGTCGACCTCAACTCATATGGGCCCCAAGTGGCAGAGTAGAACTGTGCTCCACAGGGCTGCAAATGGTTGGATTTTCAGAAGCTGATCGCCCTTCTTGTATTCTGCAGCAGCCACACAGAGTCATCACTACTATACTCCCTGCCATATCGGAAGGAAAGGAAAACTAAAAGAAGACAAGTAGAGAAATGAATCATGGAAAAGGAGAAAGAAAACTGCCCACTCCTGCTCCCATACCTCCACCTCCCTCTTTCTCACCAGTTACCAGGCCTTGGCCTCCTGACACCTTCACCAGCACCCAAAAGCCCTCAGCTGCATTACAGGGGAGGTTGTCTGTGCTCGCACTAGGCCTCATGGACACCCTCCAGGATTGCAGGAGTATGAGGGCTTTTGGGCGTTCCCAGTTTGAATTCAACATATTTTTCCATAAAACAATATTACATTATGGTTAAGGTTCATAATATCAGTGGCTTTTTTTTAAAAAAATCACTTTAAAAATATAATAGAGATCAACTAATCTAAAATCCTTAAAGCTCTGAAAACCTAAGTTTTCCAATAACTCCTTTGGAAGCCAAACCTGACCTGACTTGAACTCATTTGGCCTGAATTCATTCAGTGACAAAACTGGCCTGAACTGACACGAGGCTATTTATACTTTTTATTTATTCCACTGAGTGTGAATATTCATCAGCTTCACTGCAGAAATATTCGAGCGTCTGACGATTGGATTCTGCTCCAGACGGCAATGCAATGCTACATAATGCTTGGTATAGTCACAATTTTGTTGTACTTAAAAAAATAAATAAATAAACACCCAAATCCAGAAACTTCTGGCCTCAAAGGCTTTGAATACAGATTTGTAGACCTGTGTTTATTTGACTTTTTTTTTCCGTTTGAACCTTGGGTTCATCCCAAGTCTGAAATTAGATTAGAGACAACATCATTTCTCTGGAAAATGTATTCTTCATTTCAAGCAAACAATTTAAAAAAGGAACTTTGGGAACACCACTAATCCATGGGTTGGGAATTAACTATGTAAAAATACACAATTAAAAAAAATTCTTTATGCTAGAGGTCTTCATTCTGCAAAAAAAAAAAAATAGATCAAGTTCTGCTTCCTGTCCCCACAATCCGCAGGGAGGCTGCCAGTGTCCCAGAGAGTGGACGAGCTTCTTAAGGAGCAGGCTGGAATAATGGGATATGGGATGAGGGGAAGAAGGAAAAACAAAATAAAAAACCAAACTCACTGCCATCCAGTTGATGCCTACTCACAGTGTCCCTAAAGGACAGGGTGGACCTGCCCCTGCAGGTTTCCAAGACTAACACTACGCAAGTACAACGCCTCACATTTCTCCCAAGCAGTGTCTGGAGGTGTCAAACTGCTAACCTTGCAATGTGCCACCAGACTTCCTTGGAACAAGGAAAGAGAGGCGAGATATTAGAAATTCTATTACCTGCATCCAATCTGTCATTCTGCTCACTCACATTTCTGTCCCCAAATATATTTCACGGCTCTATTGCAAGAAGGAAAGTAGTAAATTCAATATAAGACTAGAGTAATCAAGTGGAAATCGCAATCTCATTATAAGCACTTTAGAAACAAAATAAATTTTGTCTCTGATCACTCCCACCCCCCGTTGTGCTTTCACTACTGGAAAGGAACAAAAACCCAGAGCTACAAAGCACAGCTCTAGCACCTGTGTGGAATTTAATACTATGTATGCTTTTTTATTATCATTATGCTATATGTTCTTTTACTACGCCTGCCCATGCCAACATTGGGACCTTTCTCCTGGCCTGATTTTCTTTTCGCACCAAATTATTCATCTACTTGTTTCATGTGGTGGTATATGTATTACTGGGAATTTTCTAAAAAATCTTTTTGTAATAACTAGGACTATGGATAAATAGACAAATAAATAATTGTAGACTTAATAATGCACTGGCAGGGATCCATTGACTTCCAGCTGCAAAGACTGCAGTAATAGCAAAATGCTAAATCATTCTGTTGGATTAATTGCATGGAGACTGAGCCATAATTAAAAGCTTCTCTATCAAAATGCCCACGATCATCATTCATTACATGAATATCATCATAAATTAAGAAGAGGGAATAAAGAGAAGTGCTTCAGCTATGTTGCATGTTTCAGATATTGACTATCCAATTGTACAATATGTGAATTATATGTCAAAAAAACTGGTTTGGGGGGGTTAAGAAAAGGGTCTTTGGGGCTGAGCCTTGCTGGCGTAGTGGTTGAAGGCAGGACTGCGGCCCATGGGCTTGGCGGTTCAAATCCAGCAGCGGCTCTCCAGGAGCAAGTCAGGGTAGCTCCCACGACCACCATAAAAAAAATCCCAAACAGAAAAGGTCCTTTTAAATATATATACCAGTAATATAAACTGACTTCCATCCAAATAATCCTGCAAAGGACGCTCCAAACAAAACACAATTAGGAAATGCTTTATAAAGTAGAAGCCTGGGTTTAATCAACAGTCCACGATGAATGTTTATTCTTTTATTAAACCTCTACAAAGATTTAGAGGTGAAACTTGATGCTAGCCAAACTTTTTAACTTTAAGATTACCTTGTAAACATTTTAAATTAAAATGTTCAGAAATCTCTTTAAAATGATGGAGCATGGATGTTTCCCACACAAAAAAACTGTACTAAGAAGAGGTGCCGATATGCAGAATTCTGAAGCAGCTCCCCCAAGAATGCTATCATGCCAACTAGGCATGGGTGTGAAGAGACTTCACAGATGTAATCAAGGTTAGTAACCAGTTGGTCTTGAGGCTGGAAGCTTATCTGAGTGATCCAGAGGGGCCCAATAATCACAAGAGCCTTTGAAAAGCAGCAGAAGAGAAAGGCAGAGAGATGGGAAGCCTGAGAAGTCCACAAACCATTACTGACCTTGAAGGGGGAAGGGTCTGTGAGCTAGGAAACTCAGACAACCTCCAGGGCAGTGGTTCTCAACTTCCTAATGCTTCCA
>PVJH01001125.1:71798-206050 GCA_004026705.1 Nesogale talazaci | reverse complement strand
ACTTTCAGTGCTACAGATTGAACATAATTAAAGCATAGTGATTAATCAAAAAAACAATTTATAATTATATATTGCCAAATACTTATTTCTCATTACAAAGAAGTGAAATTTTGTCCTGAAGCATGGTGTTGCATGGGTAACAGTCACCGGGCCAAGTACCCATATGTGGACGTGTCTGCCTGTGGGCCAATCCACCTGGAGATGGATAGAGAAGCGGCGGCTCAGTTCCCAGGACCATCAGAAATATGTGCTTTCCAATGGTCTTAGTCAACCCTTGTGAAAGGGTCGTTCACCCCCCAAAAGGAGTGGCGACACACAAGTTGAGATTCGCTGCTCTAGAAGCTGAAAATGACCCATAAGTAGACATGGACCTCAGATATCGTTTCTGCCAAAAGGCCTTCAAGTGCGGCCTCCACCAATCTAGGTCTTCCAACACTGTTGACTTGAGCCCTAAAGTCCCAGAGCAGAGTACCCAGTATAAGCACCTTTCACCTAAACTCCTGACTTACAGAAACGGTGACATAATAAATGAACATTAGGGGCTGAGCCCCGGTGGCGTGGGTGGCTGAGTGTGGAACTGCGGTTCACTGGCTTGGCGGTTCATATCCAGTAGCAGCTCTGCAGGTGCAAGGCTGGGTAGTTCCCATGACCACCAGAGAACAGTGATGCCCCAAAATAAAAAAATAAATGAACATTATTATAAGCCTCCACATTGGGGTACTATATTGTAGCAGTAGCAGAAAACCATTCCAAGGATAAAGCAGAAAATACGATCACAGAGGAGTCTCTTAAACTCATTTATCTTTCATCAAAGGCACTAGGAGAGTGTAGGGCAAGGGTCGGCAAACTGCGACTCTCAAGCCTGACTCTTTCAGGGTGAATGTGAGGTTCTGAAATCACATTGAAAACATTTGAGGGTTATTATTTCAGATCAGGGTAATTTCATTTGCTTGGGAAAACATATTTAAGGCTCTAGAGTGATTTTAAAGTTGTTAGGAGGGACAGGATTGACTCTTCAGACTCAAGAGTTTGCCACCCCCTTGTGTAGCCTTATGCTTTGGGATGCTGGTCACAAGGTAATCAGTTTAAATCCACCAGCCACTTCAAAGGAAAAGCGTGAAGCTTTCTGCTCCCATAGAGATTGACAACCTTGGGAGTCCTAGGCAACAGTTCTCCCATGCCCTAATGGCCATTTTGAGTTGGAATTCACTTGATGACAATTATTTGGGTTGAGTTTGATCTTTAATGATTTCAGGTAAAGAAAAACAAATTGTAAATTATAATTTTTGAACTACCATAACAGATTAGAATATAGGTGTGAAATCATCAAAAGGAATATTTTAAATAAAAGATATTGCCAACAGAGCACTTTATTGGAAAATCTTCAACACCACCTTAAAAGGGAAATGTTTGCCTTGCTTTCTAAACAAATAAAAAGAAGATTCATACAGCATTTTATAATCTGGGAGAAAGGGAAAAGATTTGAAGTCCCAAACGTGCCTCTCATTACTATGAATATAAGAACTGGACAAGCTTATCGTGACTGTGAAAAATGTACCCCTTTCCCTAAAATAGGTGAAAAGGAATCATTTTAGGCTTTCCTTATTTAAAGGAGAGCAAGAATCAAGGGGGACAATTAGAGAGTGTGCAATCGAAAGACTAACATTCTATAGCTACAGCTTTCTAGCAATGGAATGGGCTGCCTTGAAAAAGGGCAGGCTATCAGAAATATTGCAAAAGGAATTCCTAGGATCCCACAGAAAACTTGGGCTGGATGACTTCTATCTACACTCCATTCTAGCTCCACAATTCTGCCATCTCACCAGCGTCGTCACAGGGGGATGTTAGCAGCTATGAGAACATTGACGTTCTCAGAGTCCTGGTCATTATTATTCTATAAAGACCCATGGGTTCATTTTACTTGGGGGGGCACAAGAAAGGTCTCACAGCCACCCAATATTAGCATGGCACATCTCTAACCAAAAATCACAGATAAGGAAATATTAAAATGAAACTGGTGGAGGTAATTTTTTTTTTTAATTCTACAGCAGTCCTTTTCGAAGGGGAAAGTCATGTGCATTCTTCAGGTTTCTAATCTGAAAATGAGATTGGAGGAACAGGTCTGGGATAGCCTGTTCTGGTTCTGATGAAAATGACCCCGCACAACATATTCATGTTCTAGAATCGATTGCACAAGCACCTGAATTTAGCAGAACTGCTTACACCTTCAAAACAAACCCTGCGAAACATGCACATCAGACAACAAGAAAATTCCAGCCAGGCCATCTGTGAGCAGCTAATTTACCAAAGATAGGTGGCGAGCGAATGATTGTCATGAGTGCCTATCCTCCCAGTATTCTCTTTCTCAAACACAAACGCAAGTGATTGTGCAGCATCCACAGTTCATTCCGGTTCATGTTTGCTTTGGTTTGTGTCCCTGACATTGGCCAAGTTTCCCTCGCGCTGATGGAGGAAGAACGAACTAATCACTTCATGTTTATCTTTCACAGAGGCCAAATTTTACAAATACAAATAAACAGTCTTTTCCAGGGTACCTCTGTCGCTCCGATGTCACCTGTGCAGAATGTTCAGGGAACCACGGGGAGTGGCCTGGTCACCTACAGATGAAGGCCACGCTGCACGTGGGTCGCCAGGTAGCTCGCGACTCCCAGCAGTGGCTGCACAGGAGGAGCCAAGCTCTCTGGCTGCTCGCTGTATCCTGCGACAGCCGACCGCCCCACCAAGCCGCGCTCTCGGGAGTTCCTAGAGAAGGGATTCTGAGAAAAATGAAAGAGCTTGGTTCCCTAGAAACATTAAATTAACACGAGGGAGCTGGAAACGAAACAGCAGATGCCTGAAAGCCTTCCCCTTGACTGTTTCCTGACTTCTTGGAAAATCTTTGCATGAAAATAGATTGGATTACTTGGCTGGCCAGTTGCTGCTGGAGAATTTCATTTGGGGTTGACGGGAAAAGAAGGTTTGCTACCTTTTAAAACCGGTTTTTTTGGTTTGAACAGTTCCTTTGCCCCTGCAGATACCCTTAAGGATTGGGGGGCTCTGGCTTTTTGCATTACAATCGGTAACTTTCCCTAACTTTGACTTGCAAAGTAGATACCAAAAAGCTTGGCTTTAGAGCGGAAATGGAAAACTGGTATGCAGAAAAGTCTTAGGGGTTCAGAATCAGATTTCTGCCTCCGAAAAGGCTCTACTGAGCTCAGCACAGACAGCACCCTTATGTAACAGAGGAGAAAGACCCTGCTTCAATCCTTATCCTGTTTACTTTGACCAAAGCTATGAGAGTACACGCAAAAAGCAAACTCCATCACATTCTCGGGTTCACAAACAGAAACACAAAGTAATACTTATAAATATTACTTATGAGTAATATTTTACCAGCCTCCCAATTCTAACACCTATGACCTAACATCACCTCTTCTTAAAAAAATTTTTTTCATTACCTTATATCTACAAATAAATCACATATCATGTGAGCACATTGTATAAATTCAGAGCAAGCTTCTCAAGTGATCGTTAAGTGGAGAATGTATTACTCTGCTGATGTCATCTTAGCTTCCATACTTAAGTATCCTGGGGACCTTAGAGCAAGAGCCAAGGCCCCAGTGACACATCAGAGTTTCACAGGGGAAATGACGTTTTCACGGTTGAGACGCCTAACTTCCGGCTTGCACTTCCGTCCCTTGTTAGCTTTAAGGAGGGCCTCCAAAGTCGTTAGCCATTATTCCACACGTCGTGCTTTCTAGAAAACCCGCCTAATCTGCTTACCTGCAAAGATTATGTGTGGATCACAAACATAGGAGTAAGGGTAGCAGGGATGCATATAATAATTAGGTACATAAAGTATATGTACCTAAGCATGAAACCAACAAACTCATTCTTAAACAATGAAGTTAGTCAAAACCATTTCATCTGTAATAAATCAAGAAGGAAGCTCCCTAAGAAAAGCAGTCTTAAAGTATTCTTGTTTTACCAACTCACAGTTGATACACAAAATCTATCATACCTTCCTGATCTATAAAAAATCAAAGGGCAAAATCATAGCAAATTTGCTGCCTTTTAATTCAATGAACAGCCTAAAGAAAAGGCAAGTAAGATTTTTTTAAATCATATTATTGGAGGCACGTACAACTCATCACAATCCATACATAAATCCTTTGTATGTCAAGCACATTTATACATTTGTTGCCCTCATCATTATCACATTTTCTTTCCACTTAAGCCCTTAGTATCAGTTTTTCACTTTTTCCCCTCCTTCCAGCCTACCCCCTCCCTCATGAACCGTTGATAATTTATAAATTATTATTATTTTGCCATATCTTACACTGTCAATGTCTCCCTTTACCCATTTCTGTACCCAAGGGAGGGGGTTATAAATAGATCCTTACAATCAGTTCCCCCTTTCTATCCCACCTTCTCTGCACCCTCCAGGTATCACCACTCTCACCACTGGTCCTGAAGGGATCATCTGTCCTGGATTCCCTATGTTTCTGGACCCTACCTGTACCAGTGTACATCCTCTGGTTAGCCGAATTTGTAAAGTAGAAGTGGGATCATGGCAGTGTGAGAGAGGAAGCATGGGAAAACTAGAGGAAAGTTGTATGTTTTATCATTACTACATTGTACCTTGACTGGCTCATCTCCTCCCCACGACCCTTCTGTAAGGGGATGTCCTGTTATCTACAGATGGGCTTTGGGTCCCCAATCTATACTCCCCCTCATTTACAATGATATATTTTTTTAGTTCTTTAATGCCTGATACCTGATCCCTTCAACACCTCGTGGTCACACAGGCTGGTGTGCTTCTTCCATGGGGGCTTTCTTACTTCTGAGCTAGATGGCCACTTGTTTAAGTTCAAGCCTTTAAGACACTAGATGCTATATCTTTTGATAGCAGGGCACCATCAGCTTTCTTCACTACATTTGCTTATGCACACATATGTCTTCAGTGATCATATAAGGAAGGTGGGCACACAATGATATGATTTTTTGTTCTTTGATGCCCGATAACTGATCCCTTTGACCCCTCGTGGTCACACAGGCTGGTATGCTTCTTCCGTGTGAGCTTTGTTGCTTCTGATTTAGATGGCCGCTTGTTTACCTTCAAGCCTTTAAACAAGTAAGTTTTTAAATATGTCTAAGAAAGCAAAGGAAAATGATGCAAAATTTAGTGGGCTGGCCAGTCAAGGGGAAGAAAAAAAAATTTATTGGATTCACCAAAATACAGAATGATTTTAAAAGTGAAAGTCAACTTTTATCAGGTATTTAGTATTTTGTACAACAAAATTATCAAGTGTGCATATTTTATATCACATAATAGCCTTCTATTATTGCTAATGAGAAGAAAAAGACTCTAGTTATGCAAAAATCATATGCTAATGTTAAAAGGGAGAATAAGTGTCCACATAGTATTAAAGAGCCAATGTTGATTTAAAAATTCAAATTGACCATACAATTTCAAAATGACTACAAATAATAAAGTGTGACTTCTTTAATTTCTAGTTGGACACTGATATTAAGAATTTACCGGGGCTGAGCCCCGGTGGCGTAGTGGTTGTGCTTGGGACTGCGGGCCACTGGGACGGAGGTTCAATTCCAGCAGTGGGGCTGGGCCTCCTACTCCCACCACCAGAGAGCTGTGATGCCCAAAAAAAAAAAAAAAAAAAAAAAAAAAAAAAAAAAAAAAAAAAAATAAAAAAAAAAAAAAAAGAATTTACCAGCCACAGAAAAACTCTCCACTATATCTTATTAATCATAATACTAGCAAAATAAAAAGGAATACAAAATTAAACTGATTCAGTTTCTTTTAAAAATTATTTTAATTAAAAAAAAACTTTGATGATAAAAAGTAAGGTTAATACATTTAACAAACTTTCTTCTTCCCCTAAAAGCAGTTTTCATGGCATAGAAAAGTGTGGTTAGTTAATAACCCTCAAAGTCCCTTTCAGAGAGTTAATGAGTAGATCTTTTCTGGGATTTCTTTCCACTTACTGAAATAATAAAGAAAAAAGAGGGAAAGAGATGTTGAGGAACAGCTTTCTAATTATCCTGTGTAAATGAAAACATTTCAAACTGGAAGCACTCCTGACAAATGTCAGAGTGATGGGGCCAACATACATTCCCAGGAAGAAAAAGGTCAGGATGGAAACCATTTGTTCATGGGAAGAATGTGTCATGATATAAACAATTTGTTCCTGGGAACAATGAATTTATGGCTGAAACCATGTAAAACCAAACCAGCTGGCACCACTGACCTAGGTAAATAACTCACCCCTTCTAGACAAGTGGCTTCAAGCTGAGGCTGATGTCATGGAGGATCGATCATGAACCCTCTACCTTTCCTTTGTTCTCTGTGCAGAAAGCCTCCTCTGTCCACTTAAATACTGGAGTGCTTTATATATTTACTGAAGAGCTTTAGCACTATTATTATCCCCGAATAAAACTTCTTTTCTCTCACCCCCAAGGGAGTACAAGATTTTCTCTTTGACATTTCTGTGTCAGAAGCAGGATGGCAACATGCTATTAGTACCTTCGACAATCTCCAGGGCATGTGTACACAGACATGGTACATGCGGGGCCAATTTCAGCTCTCTGACTCAAAGAACTCTTGGGATTTATCAGCTCTCATATGTTGATAGCTCTTCAAATTTGGTTGCAGATTTGCTTGGTTCTTGCAAGAAAACGTCTGTTTTGGTGAATTATCACTATCAGGCATGCCATGTTTATAGGAGATGGAATCACCTTCTGGGGCTCAGCTTACTACATGAACAAACAACATGGTCCCTCATCATTCATGTGTGTCTGCCATAACCTTATTCAAGACAATTTGGAAAAAATCAGTGATAACTTTGAGGTTCTTTTGATAGCTCTTTTCTGCACGATAAGTTAGAGAACTGAGACTCCTAGATTAAACAGTCCCAAAACAGTGACTATTTTGATTGCTATATGGAGGGTCTCTAAGAAACATCAAGGCAGTAAAATCCATGCCCCAGAGGGGACTGTCTCTAAATTAACTCAAAAGAACAAAGAATTCCAAAGTCAAACTTCAGTCCTGATCCCTTCTGCTGCCCAACCAACTGATAGGTCTTATTTGCCTTATATGCCTCCTACTCCTCTTATAACACTTTATCTTAACATCTTTTGTTCCTTAAAAATAATTTTTTAAAGGTAGCAAATAACACACACCCTCACAAAAAAAGAAGCAGAAAATAACCCCTACCTGAAATAGCCTTTTAGATTCTCCCCAGTAGGAATGCTGAAGATTAACTTCTGATCAATTTTGCAGGCTTGGAATTATGTACCATCATGAAGAATTTCTTAAACTCCATGTGGTAGTCATGTGCTTATGTTAATTTTATAATTGAAATGTAGGGGTGGAGTCTGGTCTGTTAATCAGGAGAAAGCCATTGAGTAGCTGATGAGGACTCTATGTGGGCATGGCTTTCACCTGAGACTCCTGGGAAATCTTGCGGTATTTCCCTCGTGAAGATGAAAAGCTATCTTCCCCAGTTGTTGGGAGTTAGTTTCAGAGACACTTAATCACGGAAAAGACAAGATCCAGCCTCCGAGAATTTGGAGGAGCCAGCGGAGAGACCACACGCCTTTGCCCTGATGAAGACAGACCTCTGAAGCTGGAGTGGCATGCTGTTGATGGACCTGAGCCCTGGAACTGAGGAACCATGGGGAGACCCCTGCCAGCACCAGAGTTCTGTACCCACTGACCTGTGACTTCCTAAGTCAGAAGCAGACATTATAGACTGATTGCGGGCATATGGGTTAATATTGGACTTATGACTTTGCACTGGACTGGATTGGGATGCCTTTTTAGGGTCACATTTCTTTTGTATATAAACCCTTTCCTTATACCTATATGCATGTCTCTGAAATTTGTTCCTCTAGTCTATCCGGACTAACACACTCCATGAGAACCACTACTAATTTTATGAAACCTCCTTGCTGTATATCAACTCATTCACATAATTAATGGCCAAGGTGAAGCCCAATTATGGCAAGAAGTTGTAACGTGGGTAAGCTCCACGTGTAACCTTAAATATTGTGATTTTTTTAAATGAGTATTACATAGAATACCAAGAGTATATTTTAATATGATGAATTACTGAATTGCATGATAGACTAATTATACTTCAATAAAATTATTTAAGTACTAGTATAAAACTAATCAAAGGACAAAGCAAAAGGTAATTTGAAAAAAAATTAAACATAGTTTCTTAAACTCATTTACCTTTAGCGAAAGGAGTCATTATAGTGCATAGGTTATGCTTGGGCCCTGATCATAAGGTCATTGGTTTGAACCCACCAGTCACTCTGGGGAGAAAAAATGAGGCTTTCCTCTCCCATAAAGGCTTACAGCTCTGGAAACCGTAGGGAGGAATTCTACTACTCTACATTCATTTTAAGTGGGAACCCACTTGAAAATAATGGTTTGGGTTGGATCTTTAATTATTTCAGCTAAAGCATATGGTCATTTTAAAAGTTTAAACTACCATAACAGAATTAGAACATAAGTGTGAAGTCATCGAAAACAATGAATAACTTTCACAGGTTAGAGTAGCCATTACTGAACAGAAACCAGACTCCCAAAGTCTGTCTAACATCATCCCAGGAGAGAATGTATCTTGGAAGAGACACCAATTTAAAACAGATGTATGAGCATCATAATGGAAGAGGCCATACTTTGTCCTTCCTCACCAAGTTTTGGACAGCCACATTAGAAAGAATAAGACCTTGGACCCAGTGGACACAGTTCAGAAAGGGCAGGGCTCCTCTGTGGACTAGCCAGACCACCAAAGGACTGAAGTAACATATAAACACCCCTGTGTCCAGGTGCAGATGATATCTATGGCAGAGAGCTGACCAAAGACCCATCTCTTTTTTTTTTCTTTTTACCTTTGTTAGTTAGACTTCTACTGTTTTCCTAGATTAGATAAATGCTTATGTTCACCATTTTAAAAGGTTTTATTATTGGATAGATAGTACCTTCCAAAATTGAATTCACTCTGACGTCCCTTGATAAGTCCCCCTCCTACAGAGATCTGAGTAGATTGCTCTTGATCTATGGACACATGAGCAATGGAGAAATCGTTTATTACTGCAGGAAATCTCTAGTATAAGATATTCCATTGATAAATGGCCTTTTCAGCTATGAATAAAACACAAGCCATACTCAACCTGTAATCTTAACACAATCTTCACTTTACTAAAATCACCCAAGGAAAGCCTGCTAGAGAATCTTTCAAACCCACAAGCAGTACTTATGGTATTATAGGTCCCTATCATCAACTGTGGGGTGGATTTAACTGGTTAATTTCTGAAGCAGGGAAGCTATGTTAGGCTGCTCCCATTTGCTGGAATCATTCATTCCATACCCATAGGAATAAACCAGACACCATCACACCTATGGAATGGCTTCCAATGAGTGAACATGTATCAATTATAACCTCACAATCTGCAGGCTGATTTGCCATCGGTGGTTATAATGCACAGGGGCTGTTAAATAATCCCTAATGGCACCTTTTGACTATGTTGAAACAACTTTTAGTCCTGGACTTCACTGAGCTGGAATATGTACTCTGGGTCTGAGCCAGAGTCAAGGACATACTTTAACTGAACCTGCTTTCCCTGCTAATGTAACAATATTAAGAGCTTGATGGTCTCAATCAGTGTCCCATTGGCTTGATCACTTAGCAGCAGTATTCTTATCTCAGGTAGGGCTAGACAATGCTATGGTACATGTAGAACTATTAACCAGTCATATAAAAATTGCTCTAAGTGATAGTGCTTCACAGGGCTTCACAGACGAATACCAAAATAGCAATGATGAGAACAGTAGTGCTAGAGAATAGAACGGGACTTGACATTTTCACTGTTGTCCAAGGAAGTACTTGTGTCATAATAAAATCTGATTGTTGGCTGTATTCCTAACATTCCTAATATTACACTCTAACCATAGACAGCACCATATGATGTTGGTGAAGAATACTAAAAGTACCATGAACTATCTAAACAACAAACAAATCTGTCTTCAAAGAAATATGGTCATAGTGCTCCATAGAGCAGGGATAGGGGGTATTCATCTGACATTCTTTGGACATGCTGTCTGGAGACACCAGGTCCTGGAGAAGGACACCATGCTTAGTAAAGGAGGGGGCCAATGAAAGAGAGGAAAGCCCTCAACGAGAGAGAATGACACAGTGGTGAGACAATGACTCGGGCATAGGAACAGGAACGGTGGTGAGGATGGCACAGGACCAGGTCGTGTTTTATTCTGTTGTGCAAAGGATGATTATTAGTTAGAACTGACTCAATGGTAAATAACAACAACAATCATATACAGTGTGAAGTAGCTCACCTGAACACTCTTGTTCTTTCCTTAACTGATATACGTCACTGGCATTCATCTTGGGATGAATGGTAGAAAATTACTTGCTACTTTATTTTGAAATCTTTATATTACGCATCATTTCTATGATACCAACCCTTCACTAGCAAATATCTTGTTACTCACCAGTTCATATTTACAGCAATAGTAACAAGTCTAATCCAACTATTTTGTCTATTAACAACATGCCTGGCAGTGATGAACGATGAGGTAGGAGGCCAGGGTCACACTGGCTGTAATGTCTAAGGTTATGGGCTAATTTGGTGGAGTTATGATTTTCAGTGGGATGGCAGTTATAAAATGATGTGGTCATTTTGATTTTGTGATCTGATGTGTTGATTCTTGATTTTTACAAACTGCCCATCTTTACATAATGAGCTGAGTCTAACTAAGTGCACAAACGAGAAGTCGGAGTGTTGCAATCATAAAATGCTGCTTGAACTTAGTTCAATGCACTTTATCCAGGAAATGCTGTACTTCAAACCCACCTGACCCCTCATATTACACTGTGCTAATATCATAGGCTTTTGCTAATGGTAGTGCTATTTACAGGGGATCCAAAACAATTAACTTAAATGTCTTATGAAGTCTTCTCATTAAGGAACTGTTTGTAATAAGTGAGAAAAATAAAGGCATTTTTACAGTAAATCAAAATCAGTGCGGTAATTCGTAGTCCCCACAATGATGATTAATGTTCTTCCTATAAGGTACTGATCTTTACATTCACCAGAAGTGCAGGCTGAGTTTTGTTGGGGGTTTCTGCTTTTTCCTTAATGAATAAAAATAATATGTCACTTTTTCTATTTTTAAGATGAGAATGACTATGTTTTTAAAGGAAAAATACTGTTAAGAATAATTTTTCTTTCTCCATTTCAAAAGGGCTCTTTCTCTTTTCATCTATGTTTTTGAATTCTTGAAATACAAAGATATCATCTTAGCTCTGAGAAATTATCACCAACTGTAGGAAACTGCCTCAAGTGCTTTTGATTATATTTTCCCAGAAAGGTTTACTTGTTATTGATAGTTAATCTTAATAGCTTAAAACATAACGTTTCAAATGCCATTGAAAGTTAGCTGGGCTGAGCCCTGGTGGCATAAGTGGTTGAGTGCAGGGCTGCGGTCCGTGGGCTTGGCGGTTCAAATCCAGTGGCAGCTCTCAGGAGCAGCATTGGGTAGCTTCCACAACCACCAGAAGGCACTAATGCCCAAACAAACAAACAAACAAACAAACAAAAAAGAAAGTTTGATAAAGCTAAATTTCAGCAACTGAAGCCGATTTAGCCCATCCACATACCATAAAATCAGAATAATTAAATGAAGACTAAGTGTCCATTACATAAGCTTTAAAATGGTTAAATACTTTAAATATTGATAGCCTGTTTAATTCATGGCTACCAACCTCAAATATGTTTTGGGAAGGAGCTAAGTTAACCACTGCTCAAAGTTTACACATCTGGGTGTAGGAGAGAAGGAAAAGCCAGCATCTTCTTCCTGGTGCCAGTTGCCCACTCTGATACACTTCCTACTATGGCCTAACCACTACCAACATCAATCAGAATAGCTCAGCCCAAATGTCAAGCATTTTCATATAGTAAAACACCTGTGTATTTTTGCTGTGAGAAGAGAAAAATGAAACAGGAAAGTATAATAAGGTGGACAATGGGGAAGTAGGGAAAAGAAGTAAAGACTGATTTCATTCATTTTGCTGTTCAATTTTCTATACTAAACATCAATGTGGTGGATAATGTTGATGGATTTTTGAATGATGAGACACCCCTGCATCCCGGGTATGCATCTCAATTGGTCATGATGAATTATTCTTTCAATATGCTTCTGAATTCTATTAGCCAAGATTTTGTTAAGGATTTTTGCATCTGAGTTCAATAGAGACATTGGCCTGTAGTTTTCTATTCTTATTGGATCCTTGTCCTATTTTCATATCAGTGTTATACTATAGTTTCATAGAATGTGTTTGGCCTTGAAGATAAACAACTGGTCATCTAGCTGACAAGCAACAAAGTTCACATGGAAGAAGCACACCAGCCTGTGTGATCATGAGATGTCAATGGGATCAGGTATCAGGCATCAAAGAACAAATAATAATATTACTGTGAATGGGGTGGCAGAGTAGAAACCAAAAACCCATCTCTAGGTAACAGGACATCCCCTACAGAAGGGCGGTGTGGAGAAGACAAGCCAGTCAGGGTGCAATATAGCATAGCCTCAATGAAACTTACAGCTTTCCTCTAGTTCTTTTTTCTTTTCTTTTCTTTTTTTTAAGGCATCACTGCCCTCAGGTTGTGGGAGTAGGAGGTCCAGTCATTGCTCCTGGGAGCCGGAATTGAACCTCCATCCCAGTGGGTTGCAGTCCCGCGCACAACCCCTACGCCACCAGGGCTCAGCCCTTTCCTCTAGTTCTTTAATGCTTCCATCCCCTCTCCCCCGGCCCATCATGATCCCATTTCTACCATACAAATCTGGCTATACCAGATGTACACTGGTACAGGTAAGTGCTGGAAACACAGGGATTCCAGGACAGATAACCCACTCAGGACCAATAATGAGAAAAGAGATACCAGGAAGGTAAGGGAAAGGCGGGGGGTGGGGGGGCTGAAGGGAGAGCCGATTAACCTACATAAAACCCCCTCTCTGAGGGACAGACAACATAAAAGCAGGTGAAGGGAGACATCAGACAGTGTAAGACATGAACAAATAATAATAATGCATAAATTACCAAGGGTTCATGTGGGAGAGAGGGTACAGGAGGAAGGGGAAAATAAGGAGTTGGTACAAGGGTTCAAATAGAAAGAAATATTTTGAGAACGATGATGGCAACAAATGTACAAATGTGCTTAACACAATGAATGTATGGATCAATTATGATAAGAATTGTACGAGTCCCCAATAAAATGATTCTATTAAAAAAATGTGTTTGGCAGTTTACCATCCTTTTTATATTCTTTTCCCTGCATACTTGGTAGAATTCTCCTGTGAAACTATCTGGACCAGGACTTTTTCTAGTTGGTAGTTCCATGATACCCTTACCTATTTCTTTCATTGCTATGGCTCTGTTCAAGTTCTTGACATCTACATGAGATAAACTAGAGATGGCTTGTTTTTCTAGCTATTTGTCCTATCTTCCAAATTGTTGTATTCCTTGAAGTACAGGTCTTCATAGTACTGTATAATTAATCTTTTAATTCCTTTGGGGTCCATTGTAATTTCCCCTGCTTCGTTCCTCAACCTAGATATTAAAGATTTGCTTCTTCCTGGGCTGAGCCCTGGTGGCATAGTGGTTGAGTGCGGGACTGCAGCCCACTGGCTTGGCGGTTCAAACCCAGCAGCACCAAGGCTGCGCAGCTCCCATGACCACCAGAGGGCAGTGATACCCACCCCCCCAAAAAAAGATTTGCTTCTTCCTATCTTTTGTTAGGTTTGTCAATGGCTTGTTGATGCTGTTCTTTCGAAGAACCAACTTTTTTATGCACTGATTTTCTTGATAGGTTTTTTTGTTTGTTTTCCCACTCATTTATTTCCACCCTGCTTTTTATAATTTATTATTATTATTATTATTGCTTCTAGAAGGATTATTCTATTAACTCTGTTCCAACTACTAAAGGTTTTGTGAGAGGGTGTCCACCACAAGTCTCTCTTTCTTCTTCTTATGCTCACTGATCACTATCAGGCATCCTTGTGATAACTGCCTTCACTGTATCCCATGGACTTTGGTATGCTGTATTTTTATTGTCATTGGTTTCTAGAAACGCCCACATTTCGTCTCTATTTTGGGGGAAAAAAACCACTCCTTTTGAAGAAGTAGGTTATTCATCCTACAACTATTTGTCCTTTTTATTTTTATCTTTCTTTTGTTGATTTTCAGCTTCGTGGCATTGCAGTCAGAAAAGGAGGTGTAAGGGACCTCTATATGTTTGAATTTGCTCAAACTTAATTTGTGTTCCAGAATGTGGTCTATTTTCAAATATGTGCCATGTGACCTTGAAAATAATGTGAATTTATTTTTGCAGTAGGGGCAGAGAACTCTGAATATGCCTATCAGGTCAAATTGTCTAATTGTTGAGTTTCAATCTGTAGCATCCTTATTGAGCTTCTTTCCAAGAGAGGTGTATTAACGTCTCCTACTATGATTGTCACTCACATAATTTTAGTTTTCATCTTTTTAGAGGATCTGACTGATGTATTTCAGGGGTCTCTCTTGGGTGTGTATATGTTTATTATGCTCAGAGGCTCTCGGTCTAATAACCCCTTTAATATTATATAGTGCCATACTTGTCTCTTGTTATGCACCTAAAATCGATTTTGTCTGAAATTAAAAATCTCAACTTCTGCATTTCTTAGGTTGTCATTGGTTTGATATACCTTCCACCAATCCTTGCTCCTCAATCTATTATTGTCTGTGAGCTTGAGATGTGTCTCCTGTAGACAACAGACTGCTGAATGTTGTTTCCTAATCGTCTGCTAGTCTTTGTCTTTTGATGGGGGAATTCAGTGCACTAATGTTCAGAGTTATTATTATTGATCTGTCAATTCTTTGTTCTCATCTTCAAGCTTCTATGATGGATCTTTTCCTTTCTCTGTCCTTAGTACTGTGTTGTGTATGTATGAAGGATTCATTCTTGTCTTCTTTTCACTGTTGGGTTAAAGCCATTTTCAGTGTTTCTTTCAGTACTCTGTCTTCTGGATAGTATTACACTATGTGGTGGTCTCATATTTGTGCTCCATGGATGTTGGTCTTCTGACGAAAGTGAGTTGGAAAATAAACTTTGTAGTGCTGATTTTTTTTAAAGTATTCTCTAAATTTTTCCCTATCCGGGAAAACCCTCATTCCTCCGTCTATTTTGATGGATAGTTTGGCAAGGTAGAGGGATCTTAGGCTACCATTATGCTCCTTGAACTTTGGGGAGATGCTGTTCCATTCTCTCCTCTTCTTTATGGTTTCTGCTGATAAATCTGAATATATCCTTATCTGCTTACCTTTATAGGTGACAGCATTTTTTTTCTCTAGCTCCTCTTAGGATTTTCTCCTTTTCTAAAAGTTGGATAATTTGACTCATATATGCCTTCATGTGTTCCTCTTGGGAGTCAACCTAATTGTTGGTCTCTCTGCTTCCTGGCAAAGAGTCTGATTCTCTTTCATTAAATTTGGGAAGTTTTCTTCCAGAAATTTCCTATCTTGGCTGTTGATTTTTTTCATTGTGCTTTGCTCTGGTAACCCAATTATTCAAATATAAAAACTCAAACCTCTCACAAGTCTTTTCATTACTGATTTGAAATGCCATCTTGGTATACAAAGTTCATATTTCCTTACCAAATATTCAAAAAATAATAAAATTTTAAAACTCAAAGTTTTAAAAAATTTGTGTTGTTTTAAGTTTGGTGGAAATTCATCTCATCATCACGTCTGACGTAAGCACTTCCTTAGGGTGAAGATTACTGCTTTAGGGAGCCCTGGTGGCATCGTGTTATATACTGGGCTGATCACCAAAAGGTCAGCAGTTGGAAATGACCAGCTGCTCCTGGGGTAAAAAATGGAGTTTCTATTCCCATCAAGAGTTATAGCCGCAGGGGCTGAGCCCCGGTGGCATAGTGGTTGTGCACGGGACTGCAGCCCACTGGGATGGAGCTTCGATTCCAGCTCCATGGAGCAAAGGCTGGGCCTCCTACTCCCACCACCTGAGAGCAGTGATGTCCCCCCCCCCCCAAAAAAAAAAAAGAGTTACAGCCTCAGAAACTCACAAGTGCAGTCCTACTTTGTCCAACAGGGTCACTGTAAGTCAGCATCAACTCTATGGCAGTGGGCTTGGCTTTTGGATTCATGTTTTGTTGTGGAAACCACTATGAGTTTACTTATGAGATTCTGAATTCTTAAACATGGCTGGCCCCAAAGATTTCACACAAGAGACTGCGAACTAGTTACTATCCAATTTCTTTCTGTGAGCACTGACGCATAGTGATCCTAAAGGAAGGAGTACAACTTCCTTTCTAGCACTTCCCAGACTATGATCTTTTCTGAAGCAGGCCCTCATATCTTTCTCCTGCTAAGTGGCTGCAAGGTTCAAGCCACTGACTTTCCAGTTAGCAGACAAGAGCTAAACCACTGGGCCACTAGGGGTCCTGAACCTTTACTAGGTTTCCAAGTATGCATACTTGAAGTGTGGGGGTGGTATTTGACCTCTTCTGTCTTCACAAAAGGACAATCAAATGCAGCATCAATCCAAGAATGATTCCTATGAATTGGAGGCCAGACATGTCTCTCCAACCTTTGTTACTCTATTCTGACACTAACCATCCCTAACAAGGCAATCTCCATCTCCCGGCTGGGTTTGATAATTCATTGCTATGGCTACATAGGACTCACAGACAATACTCATGATTACAGAGCTTACTAGAGAAGTTCACTGGTTACAATTCAGGATCAGAAATACTCAGGATACAAAGTACTTTGGCCAGGATCATTTTCATTCAACTATGCCCACAGTTATAGCTGTCTCTGTTCCTCAACCTGTCAGTCACAGGGTTCCTTGGCCTCTGCCCTGCTGGGTCAATGCCTAAAGAGCACTCAACTCCATCTTCAGTAAACCTCAGACCAAAGGTACTCCATTCTACCTTCGCGGATCAGCATACCTGGCTCCTCCAATTAAGTGCCTGGAAGGACTTGAGTCATGGAAACCATGAGACATAACGAAAGAGCGGGGTCAAAACTGTGTGCCTCTAAGGCTGAGTGCCAGGTGAGCTTCTTGGTCCACAGAGGAAGGGGCCAAGGTAGCACATGGTAAAGAGGCTCAGGATCAGAGAAAAACTTGACTACTGGCTGCAGAGAGGTACTGCTGTGCACCAATGATTGTATCCTTACTCTTCAGTGATTGTGACTTACAGTAAACTATTAACTTCCATAATAAACCCCCACAAGTTTAAGTTTTGTCTGTGAGTTCCGAATGGCACCCTGGGGGAAAGCTTAGCATCTAGATAGATAAAGGAGTTAGAGAAACATTTCTGACTTCCTGCTTCATGGCACGCGGGAAACCAGAGGAGGTCAGATTTCCACACACACCCAAACCCCCAGCATGATGATTTTGTGCAGGTAGGCACTACAGTAGATTGTAATGCATCATCCCTCATCCTCAAAGGGGAATCCAAGTGGCCAATGAGTTTTGTATGGGACTGCTCACAGCAAATGTAAAGACAGTTTGTCTTAACTGGTCACTAGGAGTCAACGTCAATTTTTGTTTTTGTTTTTTTAGTCCCCAAAGGGCTCATCATTTACAAAGGGAAATAAAGAAGTAAATTGACCATTACAATAAAACATAAATTTTGTTCAAGACAAACACAATGTTCACCCACAAGTAGAGACTATTGTCAGGAAAATACTGAGCTGACCCCTGGAATGGGTCCCATTTTCTCATGAACAAGCCTGGTGACAAGTAGATGCTTCTTGCAACTTGCATTATCACCTTCATTTGTAAGGAATGTCATTAATACATAGTTAGTGCACCTGAGGGTGACCATAAGTCCCATAGCTGGCTGGCCTCTCCTCCTGCCACAGCCAGTCTGGCTGCCTTCTGTTGAGCTAGGGATAGTCCATGGGGGAACAAGGGAACTCCCTCTGCCTCCAACGGTGGCACACAAAGACTTCTCATGGCTCCTTCTCCTCACATGACCTTAGGGAAAGGCTGCCAGTGTCGTTAATCTGCCTGTTTCTAGACTCCAAAAGCCAACAAAGTGATATCACTTATTTCTACATGGGAACATGGTGTTCCCGGAGAAAATGCTCCCATCTCAAGCCTACCATGTTCACAAAACAAATGAAAGCAGAGCTGTTGCACATCTCCAGAATGGTGAGAAGTCGTGGTAGCCAAAGAAGCAGACCTCAGAGGCTTACCCATCTGCGCTGAGGTGGGCCCTAAACCCTTCTGCTTTAAGTGTGGATCCTTCATGCTGCCAAGACTAAGTGGCCATAGTTCTGCTGGGAGGAAGGGAGCAAGAATACAAAGTCACATTGTTGCTTCTAAAGAGATGTTAGGGATAGGGCCCATTACTCAAAAGCACACTTGAACCCTGAGTGCTCAACAGCAGAACAAGAGAAAGGGCCTCAAGATGCTCCTGCTGAGTGAGCTCTTCAATTGTCAAGGTGGACTATTCTCCCACCTGAGCATCACAGGGGACACAAATTGCCAAACAAGATCATGTGAGTTGTTGCTGACAGATGCAATCACAAAATAAAAGGGCCTTTCAAAATCTAGGTGTAGTTGGTAATGATCCAGAAAGAAGAGCAATTCCAAGGTTCCTGCTTTTTCACATTGTCATGAAAGAGAGATGGCCAAATGCCAAAGAGGATACTTCCCGTAGACTCCACCTACCAGTGTGTGCCCCGTGTCTGCCCTGAGAGCTCTGTCCCTTTCTGCTAACATTCATGGTAAGAGTTCATCTCAGGGCTGAGCCCCGGGGGCGTAGTGGTTGAGTGCGGGACTGCGGCTCACGGGCTTGACAGTTCAAATCCAGCAGCAGCAAGGCTGGGTAGCTCCCATGACCACCAGAGGGCAGTGATGCCCTCCCCCCAATTTCTTTAAAAAGAGTTCAAATGCCACAATTCACAAGGTTTTTATTTGTTTCTCCTTGCTACTAAAACCAGAACCCTACCTGTGAATAGCCACAGCAAGAAATGAATGAGGAAAACATCATAATATATTGTGGTTCATTCTGCGTTGATTGTAATTGTGTGCATTTATTCACTCGAATAAGACTTTTTTTCTGATAAGGGGGAAAACGAGTATAACTAAAGTTTGGTTTTGTAATATAAAAACCATGACCTGAAAAAAATCAAATGTGGAGTTAAATATAAAAGTGCACTTACTGTCCCCCAGCAAATAATGAATGGTCTCAAATAAATAGGCCTAATAATGTTGACAGAGTCATTACTCTGCCAGTTCAAGAACATTAATCACAAAAACAATTATTGCTGCCGACTTTGCAAACAATCAGGTGTATGCAGCCAGAGAATCATGGGACTGGAAATCAGACCCGGGTTCGAGTAATAGCATGATGATAGATCCAAGACTTGGGACAGTAGGTCCACACATCAAATTCTCTTCAGAAAACTCTAAATTTCTTATATATTTCCAACTTTATATTCTAATGCTCTTACAAATAGACTTGAACTCTCTCCCTCTCCCCCCACCCCCCGCATCAGTATTTCCCAAAGTAGTTCACCAGGGATTTATGTAGGAATACTAGGGTCAAGTGGGGGTAGAGTTAAGGTGGTGGTTGTATGTTTAAAGAAAGTACTGGCATTTGATTAAGTTTCTAATTTTTAATCAATTTTTTCCCGTTAAGCTGAACAACCACCAATATAAAGAATAGGTGCCACTCAGTGTGAAGATTACAACTCAATGGATTGAGTCGATGCAAAGGAAACCCAAACTGGTACAACTGGTCCCAGCACCAGGATAAATGAGAAAGAGTGAAGATGTCCAGGGTTTACTTTTACTTGGAGCCACAACCAATGCGCATGAAGGCAAGAGTCAAGAAATAAAATGACCTAACACATTGAATACATCCATGGCATAAGACACCTTTAAAATGTTGACGAGAAAAGATGTGACTTTAAGGACTTAAGTGCTCCTGCTCCAACTATTTTCATTCCCCTCATCTGCGTGTGAAAATTAGATAGTGAATAAGGGAAGTTACAGGAAAATTGATGCATATGAACTATAATAAATACTAAAAGTACTGCCAAAAGAATAGAAGGAAAAAAATTCTGAATTGGAAGGATGAGATAAGTGTATAGGAAGACTACTTGTGCAGCAGAGACCCAAAGCCCATCTGTAGACAACTGAGCATCCCTTGAGAGAAGGGTCACAAGGAAGAGACAGTGGAGCCAGTCAGGGTGCAGTATACCACTGATGAAACATACATCTTTCTTCTATCTAGTTCGTTAATACTTCCTCATCCCACTCTCATAACCTCAATTCTTGATAGACTTGACTCAATATCATGACTCAATTCTTGATAGATAGACTCAATTCTGACTAGACCAGAATATGTACACTGATAGAGATAAGAGCCAGCAATATAGGGAATTCAGGACAGACAAACCCCTCAGAAACAATAATGAGAACGGAGGGTGCAAGGAGAGAGGGGGAATCAATCACAAGGATTGACATATAACCCCTCCCAGAGAAGTTATCAGGTGAGATAAGTTCCTGGAAATGGACATCAAGCTTGGAAAGTGAAGGACTCTAGGAAAAGTGGTAGACCTTCAATGAGACATAATGACATAGTGACTGCAACAATAGACTCAAACATAACAACAATTGGGAGAATGATGCAGCACCAGACAGTGTTTGATTCTGCTGTACACAGTCACTATGAGTTGGAATCAACCCAATGGCACACAACAACTATAAGTAAGTGCAGTCATTGGAGACAATCAGGAATGCCTATCCCTTACCAGATAAAGGCCCTGGGGAGCACAAAAGACTTGCTCTCAGCTAACAGAAAGTTTGGTGCTTTGACCCACCCTGCTGAAAATCATAACAATTATATGCAATTTGCTTCATCCTGTATTAGAATTACAGAGGCTTTACATTACATTATTTGCAAACCAGTATTTTCTAATCGCATCCAGAGAAAGAAAGAAAACTAGCTAATTTTCTAAAGGGACAAAATGCAAGGTCACTTTAGATCATGAGAGTCTATATTTTTGTTGTCTAATGGGTTTTCCTCCCCATCCCTTCCCCATCTATTTTCAGTCATTTGGATATTTTAATCAACACTTAGTCCTACAACCAATCCTAAAGTCAATCTAAAATCTACTTGTGAATTAATCAAGCTTTCTATTAAGAAATATTTAAAGCAAATTAAATGACATATGATACTATTAAGTACAGAAAAAAATAATATGTTGATATCATTGTGCCTTTAAGAAACAACTTTATAACACTGTCTTCAACCCAGAGGTTATTAGATTACTTAGCTCATCTAAATACTATGTTTTCTGCTCAAAATTTAGTCCTTTATCATAGACCAAACAAAATGAAGAAAATAACTTCAGAAACCCCAAAGGACTTAATGAGAGTCTGCTAATATCCCCAGGGAATTACAAGTAAAAAAAAATCTTCCTATATGCTTTATATACTTGTGTATAAGATAAGCTTTTCAGCACAGTTTTTATGCAGTTTTTGTGATAAAATTAGGTGTCTCAGCTGATCGATGGGTTGGCTGATACTCGAGTGTATACAGTAATCACTTTACATATATTTATATTCAACATAGCTGAAAACCTTTTCCCTTACTATTAAACATGCACCAAAAAAATAGGGGGGGGGCACCACTGCCCTCTGGTGGGAGTAGGAGGCCCAGCCTTGCTCCTGGAGAGCTGCTGCTGGATTTGAACCACCAAGCCAGTGGGCTGCAGTCCCGCATTCAATCACTACGCCACCGGGGCTCAGCCCACCAAAAAAATTTTTTAACAAAAGTTTCTACACTAAAATGTATTCAACTGGATTCCTACATTCAAGGTGAGAAGGGTCTATCCTCATAATTATTTCATATTTCCCACCACTTAGAGGTCCTTCTATAATAAGTGTCTGCTCATAATTACTAACAGTTGTGCTTGTTTAGCACTATTCTCATGAAGTATTTTGGGGTGGGTAATAAACTACTTTATGTTAATATGTTCAGAGAACCAAAACCAATATTTAATCTTCTTGCCAATAGTGCGGTCAGCAGATGCAGACAAAGCAAGGAGTTTTATGCCTTCCTATGAAACAGGAACTTCTCTGATCCCCAGTTTTCTCATCTCGAAAAACAAGAAGTCATCTAACGAAGTCCTGAACCTAGGAAACAATCATCAGTGGTGGCCAAAGTGGAAAGTCACTGGGTGAGAGAATTTTTCAAAGTAAAAGGAGCTATTTGGATGGTCTTTGACTTAGGGGTAGTCCCCTTGGTTAGACCCAAGGCTATTGGTTGATGCTGTTCTTTTGGCTAGTACAGCTGCCATTCCCCATTCCCAAGTATCCTCTTCCTCAAGAGTATCCACAATAGAGTCTGGAAGAACACACACCCACTTTCACAGGGTTCCTTGCTTCCAGAAGTAATCATGCAGCACCATGGTGTCAAATGAGATGAAAGAGAGAAAGTGTGTTGGGGATTGCTGGGAAGACTGTTGTCAGTCTTGACCAAAGTGACAGATGCACTGTTAGGAGTAGTGCCATCACAAGAGAAAGAAAACCAAGAGGACAGCAGAGACACTGGCTCTGAAATCATTAAGTCTGTAAGCCAACGAACCAGTGCTAGAGCAGATGACCGTCAGATATCTTGTTATATATCTGAAATAAAGCTTTATCTAGTCTGCCTTTGCCAGGCTTGAAGAGTTTGGAGTCCCCCCATTTTAACGTTTTTATTACCAAACACATTTGTAACAGATACACTGTGGACTACATTCAGCAAATTTTGAGACCCAAATATCTTTCTGCAATCAAGAACACAAGCTGCACAATCAAAAAAGCATTCACACAAAAGTTTACAGGAAAACCAAAGCGAATACATTTTGTTTTCTTTTCCTGCCCAGAGGATCAATTTATTTCACATTTCTACCAAATCAGCTCTTGCCCAATTTCTATAGGGCCAAGAATCCCAGGATTGGAAAGGGAATTAATTCTATCTGAATTCTCCCAAAATAATCCCACAAAGCAGCTGTCTACACTCTTCTTGAATTATTTTTAGAGACAAGGCATTCACTACCTGTAGACTCCGCCTTACCATGTTTGGGCATCTTAGGACTTTATGTGAGGAAAGTGTTTCTTGTATTTGCCTGACATTTCTAAAAAACAGAACAGGGAACAAGTATCACCCAGGCAGCTGAAAGCACTTGTCATGTCCCCTCATCGCACATAAGTCCTTCGGCCACTCTTTCAGAGGTAGGGATCACATCCTAATACAGCCATGGCCTATGGGCCACATTTTACGAAGAAAAAAAAACGATAAAAATTATTTTAGTATTTTATCAAACCTAACGTATCACAACTATTATTATTTTGACAGAAGTAATTTTTTCCTCACGAGTTCTGAGAGAAAAGGTCAATCAATACCACCTTTGATTTATTATTTATTAAGCAATTTCTGTGATCAATGATCGCAAATATTATTAATATAATGCTGTGAAATGTGTGCTTCAGCTCCCCTGTGGGATAAAGAATTTAGTTTGATCTAAAGAATTTGATCTTTGTCCTTGGAACCTGAGAGATCATGTCTAAGGCCTTGGATTCTTCCCAGGAGTTGATGGGAGTCCTCACTGGTGTGAAACCCTACCTAAGGATCTAGGAGAAGGAGCCGTGCCGCGTGGATAGGGTTTGGCCAGGCCCGAAAGACTTGCCCACCTTGGGAGAGGGGGACAGTTTGAAGGTTGAGTTCAATCCACCAAGGATGTTTATATAATTATATAACAAGGTCTTGGGTCTGACTAGGGAAATTTCATGAGCATCTTGGTCAGGGAAAAACATCGATACACAGGGGAGGGTATTGTGTGTCGTGGGGCCATGGGAAGCGCCACACTGGGAAACCTCCTGGACCTCCCCCTATGTGTCTCTTCATCAGTTTCCTTTTTGCTATAATAAAACCAGAGCCACATCCTGAGTCCTGTGAGGGATCACCGAAGCCGAGGGAGTAGTGACATCCAATAGCTGGGAACCCATGAGCTTATGGGGAACATTGTAAAGGAGTAGTGGGAACACCCCAAATGTGTAGCCAGTGGTCAAAGATAAAGCTGTATTGAGGACTTCCATGCTTGTAGCAACATCTGAAGTCTTGGATGGACTTGGCAGGTTAGAGGACTACGCCCTTTATCTCCTGAGATCTGACCTCGCTCTGCATAATTAGGCTCAGAGGAAGAAGAGCTGTGTCTACAGCTGGTTTCAGAACAGAATGGAACAGACAGTAACAGAACTGATGATAAATTGATTTGGACTGATCAACACATTTAGTATGAGATGGGTAGGATGTGACTTGATTCTTCTCCCAATACCCCTGAGGAAAATCAAGAAACAGAAAGTACTGTACTAAAAAGAGCCTGGCAAACAAAATATATGAGAACAGGAAGTCAGTGAAGGCCTCTCTCGGGTCATCTGGAGCAGAGCCTAAATGAAGAGCCAGCCATGCAGAGACCTAGCAAGTGCGAAGGCCCTAACAGGCGTGATCCAAGCAGTCATCGGGGCCAGAAAAAAAGGGGGCTGAAGCTCAGGACAGGTGAGGTGGGGATGGGGTCAGGGTAGGGGGATATGTAAGTGAGGAGACGTGGGCTCAGGAGCCAGGTGAGGATAAGGAAACTGTCTGCCATGTAAGATCTGACTGACAGTGTGAAAAGATGCCTCTGGCTGCCCCACTGGAAGTGAATCATCCTAGGCAAGAATGGAACCAGAGATGTCAGCCAAGACATTACTGTCTTAAAGTCCAACAGCTGTTGAGTAGTCCAGCTTCCCATCACCATCTCCTAATCTTCTAACATCAGCCTGAGCAACAAGCTGGTTTCCTTTTGCTTCCTGATAGGTGCCCACTGGCTGGGCAGATGAAGTTACCTGCTCCAGGTTACAGTGAGAAGAGGCCCACACCACCCTGCAGATCCCTCTGGCTTCTGATTCCCCCCTCCACATAATCCAGGAGAACATGTAAAACACAATATCAATTGCACGTAACATGAGCACATAGTCCATGATCATCTGCAACTGTTGCTCAATTAAGCCCCAAATGCTCACAGCAGTTCTCTATAGACACAATGCACAATTCAAAATCAAATCATGCAAATAATACTCAAAGTCTGGGACTTGACTACTAATACTCTACTTAGCAGTGAAAAGGGAGCTCGAGTGGCATGGAGGGCTACACGCTGAGTGCTAACCACAAGGTCAGTGGTTCAAACCCATCGGCCATGGTGTGGGAGAACGATAAGGCGGTCTGCATTTCTAACGCCTTAAAGTCTCAGAAATCCCAGGGGCAACTCCACTCGGGCCGAGAAGGCGGCTATGAGTCATTAAGTTTCTCATGGGAAAAAGAGCCCTTGTGGCAGAGAGATTAAGCACTCAACTGCTAACTGGGAGCTGAGTGGTTCAAACCCACCAGTCACTCCATGGGAGAAAGATATGGCAAACTGCATCCACAAAGATTTATAGCCTTGGAAACACTAGGGGTTAGTTCTGCCTTAAAAGGCAGCTTCTACTTGTAATCGACTCAATGGCAGAGTGCTTGGTTCTTTGCAACTCACTGAAAACATATTAGAATCTAAGCATGCTCAACTGGACTGTCTGCCATCCTTTTTCCCCATCCCTACCTGTGCATGCCACTAATTCCATCAAGAGGTGGAGTTTACATCCCCCTCTCTTTAAATTGGGGCTGGCCTTGTGATGTGCATTAGCCAAATACAATGTATTGTATTTGTACATGTAATGTCTTGCCAGGTCCAGATCTGGGCTTTATTGGAAGTATCTGTTTCTATATTCACACTTTGAGGAGTCAGCCATTATACTATTAAAAAAAAAAAAAGATAGTCTAGATACTGGAGAGAAAGAGACCTTATGGAGAACACAGGCTCCAGCTGGCACCAGTCATGTGAGTGCGTATTTCTCGGGCTTCCCTCTCCCAGCCAAGTTCTCAGCTGAAGGCAGCTGCTGCATTAGTGACACCAGCCAGCATCACATGGAGCAAAAGAGTCACTCTACTGGTTTTAGCCAACCCCTCAAATGAGAAGAAAGAATAAATTGCTGTTCACTAAAGTCACTAACTTTGGGGGTGGCTTGCTAAGCAGCAAAAGATTATTGAAATAAATGTTGATTCTGAGGGCCCTTTGTAAGCCATGGGTGTTGCTAAAGAAGCTATACAGAGCCAAATGCCAGGGGAAAAAACATTGATAAAACTATTTGATTATTTGGAGGCATGGTTTGGTTTCCTTTAGAACCTAGCATTTCTATTAAAAGCTGAAATGTAGGGCTGAGCCCCGGTGGCGTAGTGGTTGTGCGCAGGACTGCGGCCCACTGGGACGGAGGTTCAATTCCAGCAGTGGGGCTGGACCTCCTACTCCCACCACCGGAGAACAGTGATGCCCGCCCCCTCCCAAAAAAAAAAGCTGAAATGTAATTACTCATATTCAATCCAACTTAGCATCATTTTACATATGATATGGATGAATAAAGATTAATTGGGCCCAGTGTTTCCCTTTAAGAGTTCATAATCAAATGAAAGAAATACACACGCACACACCCACACACACACACAAATACTTCTGGTCAAGTAGAATAGGTTTGTGTGAAAATCAAATCATGTGACTTTCAAGTATAGTGGAGGAAAGGGAAGACATGTGTGTGCAGAATTCCAAGGTAAAGAACAGGGTTTGTTTGTTTGTTTGTTTGTTTGTTTTCCCCAAAATGGAGAGTGTATGAAAGGTACAAAGACAAAGAAGTGGTATAATGTAGAGTATTTTTCAGAAATGGCTAGCTCTCTAAAAACAGACCAGGCAAATAAGACCAGTTATACTAGTCAAAATTAATCACTGTGCAGGCCTAGAATAGTGTTTACCTTATGGGTGGCTTGAAGGATCCAACATGACCGAGTCATAAAATGAGGGAGTTTGAGCAGATAATCTGTGCATGTAGGCTTTTGCTTCTCTTTCCAACAGCCAGGAACATAGATACACTCCCCTTTACTAACCCTGCCCCGCTTTCAATGTTCCACACTCATTCAAAACCCATTTTGGGTAGCAACTAACTACCAGGCACTGCTCTAGGTGCCAATGATATAACAGTGAAAAAGAGAGAGCCCTTGTCTTTGCAGAGATGGTGATGGAGAGTAGGAAGTATGCTCAGAGTGACTTGAGAAGGACAAACTTGACAAACATCCCACTGAAATGAGATAGCAAGCCAATGAATGCAATCAGAGGCAAGAAGTGCAAAGGTCCTAAAATACTGGCAAAGTCAAGAAAGGAGGCCAGCAAGAGGGGGAAGGAGAGGTAAGGATGGAGATCCGAGAAATAGCAGGAGTCAGATCCTACAGGAAGTTATAAGTAATGACCAAGACTTCAGATTTTATATTTGCAATGTGATGAGAAGCCTATCTCCTTACAGTCTTTCCAGTCCTACTCCAGCCTCAGCATCCACTGGTCTCCATCATTTATACCACTATTCCTCTAAGTGAGCAATTTCAAGCTTTGGGCTGCACTAGAATGATTCAGGGGATTGCAAGGCAGATACCTACACTTTATCCTCAATTACGGGCTTTAGAACAAAAGTTCAATTGTGAGGAGGACTCTGCGTACAATTTTTTTTCTAAAAAGGGCTTGGGTGGTAGACCAAGTACAGTAAGTTTGGGTAACTCTGATCTATATCATGTGCTATATTATTGTAATGGCCATTTGGTCAATCTCCCTTGGACTTCTCGTCACTTCTTGCATCAGTTCTATTTCTTCATCTTCATCAACAAAGTGCTGGGGCAAGAATTCTGCCAGACTC
Organism: Nesogale talazaci; assembly: GCA_004026705.1. Taxonomy (NCBI): domain Eukaryota; kingdom Metazoa; phylum Chordata; class Mammalia; order Afrosoricida; family Tenrecidae; genus Nesogale; species Nesogale talazaci. The sequence continues at coordinate 178,129 of PVJH01001125.1, read as the reverse complement.
TCCGGTGCCTACCCAGGCTCTGGCACCTAATCCAAAACCTGTGAGGCAATTCCCAACTCTTAGTAACGCGGTACGACAGAGTAGAAGGGTGCCTGTTTGGGCTTCCTTGTCACCCTTACAGAAACAGATCACCACGTCTTTCGCCCACAAAGTACCTGGTGGGTTCCAACTGCCAGGGTTTCAGTTAACAGCCAACTATTTTAGCCAGTGCACCACTAGGCTCTTTCTGGAACCTAAGAGGTCCTCAGTAAATCTTTTCAGGTGGAAATAATGATTTGATATCTTAAAGTTCTTTCCATCGGTAAAGTCTATGATTACTTTGAACTCTTGGTCAAACTTATTTGCACACTGACTCAGAGAGCTGCCATTGTCTAGATCAGAGATTCCAAACTTATATGGTCTACTCTCCGCTTAAAAAAAAATTCCTCATGACCTCCCTAGCAATGAAAACCTTTTGTACTCCAGCCCAGAATCCAGAATAAAGCATTGGTATCTGCTCTTACAATGCCCTTAGATCATTCCATATACCCCTGGGGGGCAAGGGCACCCACTTTGGGAAACTATGGACTAGATAGTTTGAAAATTTCAAGATTTCCATCCATCAATTGACTAGGATAAATTAGATTTTTTCCATTTAAATGAAGGGCTGTACCAACTGGAATAAGAACCCTCTGGCATGGAATTCCTTCTTAGGTGTACTAAAACCCTCTGCCCTGAACTCATTTGGAAATTGGGAGAGATAGGAATTTTTTTTTTGTGGGCATCACTGCCTCTGGTGGTCGTGGGCACTACCCAGTGCCGCTCCTGAGAGCTGCCACTGGATTTGAACCGCCAAGCCCGCTGGCTGCAGTTCTGCACTCAACCACTTAACGCCACCAGGGCTCAGCCCCAAGATAGGAATTTTTATCAAATAAATTCAATCCTGATGTGATTCTATCATTGACTGTTAAAGATGGCCTCAAGTTCTTTGCTTCTTCCAATGAAAGGTAGAGAAAAACCACTCTACCCTTTCATCTGAGTTGGTCTCAGTTACTTACTTGACCAATAAAATTCAAGCGATGTATTGTACTACATCATTAAAAAAAAAAAAAAAAGGAAATAGATCATTTAAAAAAGCCTTGAAGCTTCTGTCCAGGCTTGGAAATGTTTGTTTTTTTTTTTCTGGGCTCAGAATGGAGAAACTAGATGTACCTATCCTAACTGACTATCCTACATGAGCTCCCAATCAAGCTCCCAGCATAGGTATTGGCATTTGAATGCAGAAGCCATCACAGACGTGTATCCTCTACTCCCAGCCACCTCAACTGACACCATATGGTCCAGGAACAACAACAACAATCCAACTGAGTTCTTCCTGAATTCCTGATCCACAAAATTATGAACAAAATAAAACAAGTCTTTGCATTTACTAGTTTGGAAGGTAGTTTATAGCAACGTACAGTTAAAGAAGGAGGAGGACAAAAAGATTAGTAGGAATATAATATTAAATTTCTTCTCTATGTTCTACCAAAGCCCATTTAGATCATGAAAACAAAACAAACAAACAAAAACCCAGCAACTAAAGAATCACCCTGCAACATCACTACTCCAGAACTCATAGAAATGTCTTCTTCCTAACAGTTTATAAAAACAAAATTACAGGGCTGAGCCCTGGTGGCATAGTGGTTGAGTGCGGGACTGCGGTCCACGGGCTTGGCGGTTCAAATTCAGCAGTGGCTCTCCAAGAGCAAGGTTGGGTAGCTCCCACAACCATCAGAGGGCAGTGATGGGCCCCCCAAAAAACCATAATTACATATGAATACACAAACATGCTTCAATGTTTTTTCTATATCCAATAACTGCTCTGCCCAAAGATTTCATTCAGAGGACACAAAACAGGCTAGTTACATTACTTCGAATGAGTATCCTAAACCAATCACAGGCCCCCCAAAATGACCTGAATTTATCTAGGTCAAAAGTCACAGCATCTACTTGGATGTGCAAGTCATAGAATGATGTAATCAGACAAATTATCTATGTCTCCTTACTCAGAGGGAAATTGGTTACACTGTTCAAAACATATGGATGATACTTAAACCAAGGAGTAAAAACACACAATTCTATCATAAAGATAAAAAGATCCAATTGCTAAACAACGATTGCTCATAATATGAGGAACTTATTCTCAGTCAGATGTTATCAGACTGAAAAACTCAACTACAAATAGTCTTCTTCTCTAGCCCATCCTTTTGTTCGTCAAAGCAGCTCTATTGTGAAAACATATACTCTTAGAAATGGGCAGGCATTTTCACCCCATTAGAAGATCATTTCCCCAACATGTTATTTCAGACTCTGAAAGTGAGTGGAAAGAAGAATGTTCTTTCTATACCCCGCCTCCTCCCCTTTCTACCACTTTCCTCCAGTCAGGTGTGGCTCTCAAAAAAAGAATAGAGAGCCATTAACGGGAGTGAGGCGAGGAGATAAGCACACAAACAAACAAAAATAATCACTTGGAGTAGTACATGTTTCAGGAAAGTATCATTTTTTTCACATAAGCTGGTATCCTAAAGTATACCTAATCATATTCCATCATCCATGTTTTTCAGAATTCACATTCACACTTTGTATTGGAATACCTTTATTATTTTTTAATCAATGAAAGAAAAGAACTCAAGAAAACAGTCTAAAAGCAAAGGACATAACAATATGAAAATGGCAAATGCTTTTAAGAGAAAGTAACATCTTCCAACTTCTTAAGTACATATTTATCTGCAGATTAATTCATTAGCACTAGCAGTAAAATCCTAACAACCAGAATGTCAACACTTGCATCATTAGGGGATTTGTGAAAACATGTATTTCTCAAAAGAGAACTCCAGAATATAATTAGAGGAGATTTATTAACCTTTGAGGAGAATAGTTTAGGGAAGACTAACCATTTCCTTCACACAGAAACCCTTCCTTCAGCAGTCAATCATTCACCCAGATAAACTCCTATCTGGAAACACATCTTCATCTACCACATTTCCAAAGTGCTCAAAAGGCTTGAGCAGCAAGAACTGCCATCAAATGCAAATGTAAGGGAAAAGTCATATTAAGGAAAGGGTTGCACAGTCAATTAATGCTAGCTGTCAATAAGTTATATAGCAACATAATTTGAAACAACATAAGTTCTGCTATATATATATATATATATATATATATATATTAACATTAGTTGTGTGTGTGTGCGTGTGTACATGTAGCTGCTGAAAATATAAAACCAAGCATTCATGGGATTTGGCTTCTTGGTTTGGAGACTTATATAAAGTTTTGGTTTCATGGGCTAACCCCATTAATTGGCCTAATAACCTATTTAGTGTTTCTGTCCTACCTTCAAATTTAGTGTGTAGTGCTTGGGGTCTTAAAAGCTTACGAGTGGTCATTCAAGGTAAAAGCATTGGTCTCTCTTCTCCAGGGCACCAAAAGGAAAACAGAGAGTTAGAAACACGAGGAAAAAATGGAATGGGTAGCTAGCTACTCCCTCGGAGAATAACTACATCCTTTGCCATGAGACCAGATGTGGATGGTGTCCAGATGCCATGATTGAATGTTTCAATCAATGATTCTATACAGTAATCCTCATAAAATGTCAGGGATAATACAGAAGAGGTTTCTTTTTCTTTTCTTTTCTTTTTTAATCGAAGAGATTTTCAAAGTCTCACGGAATCCAGACTTTCTGGAGCCATGAAGACTGAATGGACCCTGAAACTAAGGCCTGGAAACAATCTTTAAAGATCAAAAAATATATATCTCCCCCAAAGTCTTCTTACAACTAAATAGTATAGCTTAGTAGCTAAGTAATATCTGCCTTGGTAATCGTGATCTTTTTAGAACTATCTATATGGGATATGACCATAGCAAGTCAAAAGATTAAGTAGGAAACTATGGGGGCCAGGGGTTTGTGTAAAAAGGGAAGGAACCACTCCATTTGTGAGAACATAGCATATAATGATAGGGTAGGGCATGATAAGAGAGAAATACGGATGGGGAGACAGCTAATTTGAATTGAGTAGGGAGACCTCACTGAAAAGACCTGAAACATTGCCTTCAACATTGCCTGAAGAAGCAGTGAGAGCAAAACAAGGAGCTGGTCATCTCAGAAAGATGGAACAGTAGAACAAAGGCCACTGGGTAAAAATTAAGCTGGTTAACTAGAGACAGGAGGAGACTTGTGTAGCTGAAGCAAAGACAAAAAAAAAGGTAGATGTGGCTGGAAGAATAATAGGAGTGATCAGGCCACAGAGGGTCAGATGGGCTCTTGTGAAATTTTCCAATTTTATTCTCTGTGCAACGGGAAGTCAACAGACGGCTCCAATTAGAGGGAAAACATAATAGAATTAGCAACTTTTCAAGATGGTTCTAGATTAAAATGGGCTACAGGAGAGAACACGTAGAGGCTATCATAGTAATCCAGGCAAGAGATAAAAACCGGCAGATATTTGGATAACTGTTTAGAAGATTTGCTAATGGAGGGAAGCTGGAGCTGCATAAGAAGAGATGAGGCAGGATTCATACATTTTTGGCTGGAACAATTGGGTAAAGAGTGACAGCATTTGAAATGTAGTAGACACTGGGTGGGTTAAGGAAGGGAGATGGAAATAGAGATTTATGTTTGGCTTAGCTCTCTAATTTCAGAGTTGAGGACATGATGAACATAGAATGTCCATGACAACCAAAGAAGCCCGATTCGCCATCTGGAGAACCTGAATTAGAACCTGACCTGCTACTTTCTGATCCAGAAGTCTTGTAATTAAAATAGTACACTGGGATTTCCAAGTTTTAAAAGTTCTATGTTGCTATTAACAATTATTCACTCTAAGACTCAAAATAATTTCAAGATGTTATATTAAAAATCAAAGACATATATGAATCTATATAATTGATTAAACTCACATGACTGCCCACGTTTTTAAATGCATAAAATGCATATAGAAACTATCCCAACTTGTGTACTTGACTTAAAAGTTTTGGACCAAGGCCAATTTCCTGGCTTTGACAATGTACTATGATTATGGAAAATATTATCTCTGGGGGAATCTAGGCAAAGGGTTCCTAGGAACTCTTTTGACTATTTTTACAACTTCTTGTTTGTTTTCAAATATTTCCAAGTAAAAGCTAATATATGCATATGTAATTTAAGAACTACTACCTGCTCAAAGACAAAGAGCACAGAATTGGCAGAAGGCAGAGGCAGGATTTGAACTCAAACTAAATATCTACTTCAGTGGATGACATCACAATTAAAAAATAATAATTCACTTCATTATGATGTGGAGAATATACATAATAGTGCATACACTGGTTCAACAATTTCTACAGAAATAATTCAGTGACATCTATTGCATTCTTCAAATTGTGCAATTATTTTCTTTCTATTTGAAGTTCACTGCTCCCTAGGTTTCCATTTGATTCCATATAAACACATCCTGAAAGAGCAACGTGCTAGATAGGCATTGGACCTCCACTCAAGTACATCCTCAGTGCAAGAACACTTTGTTCTATTAATTTGGCATTCCAAGATGTCCACCTTCCCAACATGATCACTGAAGACAAATGTGTGCATAAGCAAAGGTGGTGAAGAAAACTGATGGTGCCCGGCTATCAAAAGATGTAGCGTCTGGGCTCTTAAAGGTTTGAAAGTAAACAAGCAGCCATCTAGCTCAGAAACAAAAAAGCCCATATGGAAGAAGCACACCAGCTTGTGGAATCATGAGGTGTCTAAGAGACCATTTATCAGACTTCAAGAATTAAAAATCATAACACCATGTGCTCACTTTCCTGATATGATCGCTGACAACAAATGTGTGCATAAGCAAATGTGGTGAAGAAAGCTGATGATGCCCAACTATCAAAAGATATTAAAGGCTTGAATAAACAAGCAGCCATCCAGCTCAGAAGCAACAAAGCCCACATGGAAGAAGCACACCAGCCTGTGTGACCACGAAGTGTTGAAACTATCCAGTGTCAGGCAACAAAGAACTAATATTATATCATTATAAATAGGGGGAGTACAGATTAGGTACCCAAAGCCCATCAATAGGTGAAGTGATATCCTCTTACAGATGGTTTGCAGGGAGGAGATGAGCTAGATAAAGTACAATGTAGTAACAATGAAATACGCAACTTTCCTTTAGTTCTCAAATGCTTCCTCCCACCCATTATCAAGCTCCCGGTTCTACCAGACAAGTCTGGCTAGAAGAGGGGATGTACACTGGAGTCGGAAACAAGGGAAATTTGGATAGATGTTCCCTCAGGACTAGTGATGGGAGTGGTGATACAGGGAGGGTGGAGGGATGATAGAGGAGAAAAGGGGAAGCAATTTCAGGGATCTAGGACTGAGCCCCGGTGGCACAGTGGTTGTGCGCGGGACTGTGGCCCACTGGAACAGAGGTTCAATTCCAGCAGTGGTGCTGGGCCTCCTACTCCCACCATCAGAGAGTAGTGATGCCCCACAAAAAAGAAAAAAAAAACAATTTCAGGGATCTAAATATAACCTCCTCTCTGGGGCATGGATGATTAGGGAAGTGAGTGAAGGGACACATTGGACAGTGTACGATATGAAAAAGCAATAACATTTTTGTAAATTATTAAGGGTTTATGGGGCAGGGAGGGAGGGAAATATGGGAAATTGGTACTGGGGTCCTAAGTGGAGGGAGGATGTTTTGAGAGTGACGATGGCAACAAGTGCATAATTGTGGCCTACATATAATTGATGTATGTATGGATTGTGAGGGGAATTGTATGAGTCCCCAATAAAATGATTCATTAAAAAAAGAGGAAGAGGGAAAGAGGAGCTTATCACAAGGGCTCAAGTGGAAAATGTTTGGAAATGAATGTGGCAGCATGTATACAAAGGTGCTTGATACAGATGGTGTATTGAATGTTATAAGAGCCCCCAATGAAATTATTTTTTTTTAAAGCAAAGTGCTAATTACAAATTAAGCTAAAATACCCCTGGTGGTATAGTGGTTAACATAAGGTCAGTCATTTTAAACTACCATCCAGTCCAAGGAAAAAAGAAGAGGTTTCCTATTTCCAGAAACTCACAAGGGCAGTTCTAGCCTGTCTTAGGATTGCAATGGGTCAGAACTGATTCCATGGCCGTGAGTTTGTATGTTCATTTTTTAATCATTTAGGTCTAAGGACAACTTAGGAGATACTGAATATATCCCAATGTTTATATATATATATATATATGTATATATATATATATATTCTTTTTTTTTTAATCATTGCTAGCAAGTCATGAGCACCCATTTCCTTTAGAGACTAAAGGGAAGTTGCTTCCATGTCCCTTTGGAAGGTAGGTAGTTTCAACCTTTGGCTCCATCTGCCTCTCCTCACTCAAGAACACAGAATGTATGTGGAGGTCAAAGATCTAGAAGCCACATAAAATGTCTATACTTTCTTTTGCTGAGTGGATTAAACAAAATAATGTAAATGATTTAAGACATTGGTGGAACTAATTGGAATGTGGTTTCAATAGCCTACAGAGAGGAGCAAAAAGTGGTGGGGTGGCTTCTATTTCATTAACCCAAGGCCACTGGTCTCTTCGGCCTGCAAGGAACCACCAGTAATGCTGGAAGACAGGCAGCTTGTGTCCCCTTACAGGACTGCCGGGCACCCATACAGTGAGCTTGATGTTGCTTTTCAAAAACGGAATCAGGAGAAAGAATGAAAGAAAGGAAGGCATAGATTGAGAGTCACCACAGGGTCTGAAAAAAGACTATTAAAACCGGGCCGGAGTGATATTTTCTCCCTGCCTGAACTAGTTCCCTCATACCCAAGGCTCCCTTCCATTCCTCTCCAGACCTAAATACCAACCCCACTCCGTCAGGTTGACTCTGACCTGCAGAGACCGTACGTGACAGAGCAGAGCTGCCCCACAGATGTCCCATGGCTATAAATATGTACAAAGGCAAACGGCCACATCTCTCTCCCCGGGGCAACTGGTGGCTTCAAACCCACAGCCACTGTTTGATTAGCAGCTGAGCACTTTAACCTCTGTACCACCAGAACTCCTTCACAGACAATAGCATACAGTTAGATCGGGGCAAAATCTTGTCTCCTCCAAAGAGAGGGTCAGAGCTAGCTGTTATACCATTTGCGAGTACAGAGAATGCTGCGCTTGCTCATTGAGCCACAAGCCCAAGAAGTTGAAACCTTCAAGTAAGTAAAAGGTCATGGTCTCTTGAGGGGGTCTATTCTTCCCAGAAGGCCAAAGACCCCATGCTCAAACGAACACCTGCTGTCAGAGGGGTGGCATGACCAATCTCTTCCCTCCTCTTTAGCATCTTTTGTCCTTTCTCTGAGTGCCCCTTGTACTCTAGTGACACTACTTCCACAAGAGACAGAATGGCTGGGTCACTGATAGCCTTTTGTGGTCATGAAGGGATCTTAAGAAAAAGAAGTCCTAGGCTAAGAATGCTGGCCTGTGTTGAGCAATCTTCCTTAAAATAAAAAAAAAAAATTCACGTCCATCTAGAATCTGTGAATATGATCTTCTTTGGAAACAGGTCTTTGCAGATATAATCAAGTTAAGATAAAGACATACTGGCTTGGATACAAATCCAAGATCACTGGTGTCCTTACAAGAAGGGAGAAATATGGACACAGACACACAGGGGAGGAAACCATGTGAAAACAGAGGAAGAGACTCGAGTGACGTGTCCACAAACCACAGACAATCAGCATTGCTGGGAATCAACAGAAGTTGAGAGCAAGGCAAACAATAGCATCTACTTCCCCCAGAGTCCACGCAAAGCAACCAATCTTGCCAACATCTCCATTTTGGACATCTAGTCTCCAGATGGTTGGGAAATAAATTCCTGTTGTTTTAAGTCACGTTGGTGGTATTGTATTACTGCAAAATATAAAAGTAGAGGGGCTGAGCCCCGATGGCGCAGTGGTTGAGTGCAGGACTGCGGCCCACTGGCTTGGAGGTTCAAATCCAGCAGCAGCTCTCCAGGAGCAAGGCTGGGCCTGCCACCCCCACCAGAGGGCAGTGATGCCAACATATATATGGAAAGCTTTGATGGTTGGTAACTAAGGAGCAGCCATATCAGCCCTCTATGGGGCAGGACCACTTTGGGGGTCAAATAACCCTTTCACAGGGATCACCTGACTCATAACAGTAGCAAAATTACAGTTATGAAGTAGCAACAAATATAATTTTATAGTTGAGGATGTCACTACAACATGAGAAGCTGTAGTAAAGGGTTGTAGCATCAGGGAGTTTGAGAACCACTACTTAATATTAAGAAAGAAGGAAGATGAGGATTTGAAGGAAGATGTGAAATAAGAGCATTTAAGTTACTGTTATTTGGGTTTTCTATGAAATGTAGCCAACCCCCGTTCCTAACTGGAATAGGCAAAGGCCATAAAGAACAAACAGTCCTGTCTTGGGAAAAGTACAACCAGAATGCTCTTTGGAAGCAAGGACGGCATGATTTCATCTCCCCTACTTTGACCTTCTTATCAGAAGAGGTCAGGTCTGGAAAAGGACGTGCTGCTTAGGAGAGTGGAGGTGCAGTGAAAACGAAGAAGGCTCTTCACAAGAAGGGTCAACGTTGGAACCGTCGTGAGGATAGCACAGGACCAGGCGGTATTTTGTACTTGCACATACTGTCGCTATGAGTCAGAACTCCTGCCATGGCCCTTAAGGACAGTGTTGCTGTAGGTGCCTTCAAGTCTGTTTTAACCCATAGCGACCCTATACACAACAGAACAAAATACTGCCCGGTGCCGTGCCAGCCTCACAATGGTTCCCACGTCTGAGTCCATTGTTTCAGCCACTGAGTCACACTCCATCTCGCACTTCTTCTTTTTCCCTGCCCCTCCATTTTGCCACGTATCATGAAGGACTGGTCTTTCCTGACAGCAAAGGGTTTGGAATCAATATAAAGATATTTTAAAATCCATTGGTAGTTACAAAATGAATAGACCATGAGGATACTTTGGATGTTCTATTAAAAGGAAGGGAATCGATGTATTTTATTTGAGCATTCCTCGTGTTTTCAATAGCACTAGGGCCCTGCCCTCTGAAAGCTTACAAGCTAGAGAGAAGGTACACACTGAGTAAGTATAAGGAATCTTATCTTAAAGGAAGCACATGGTAAGGAGGTATACAAGAGGACCTAATCCCATGCGGGAGGGGGTGGAAGAATTTCCCAGGAAAATGTCAGTGAGTCTGACCCCCCCAGTGGAGGAGTTGGAGCTAGCTTGACCAAAAAGGAGCAAAGAGCATTGTCACCCTATCTAAAGACCCTCACTTAAGTCACACTCCTGGCTTGAGGAGTACCTTTTCTGTCTCACAAGAGATTAAAGGAAAGAACTCAAGAGAGAAAAGGAGAGGTGTGCAGAGAGGAAGGGGGTCTGACTATGCAGAAAGAAAAGGCCGGAGATGAGCATATTCTTTGGACTTGGGGTCCCTGTGCTGAGACCCTCTAAGATCCATGGAGATCCCCAAAGCATGCTGGGCCCACAGATGCTGAATGGAGAGGAAGACCTGCCATGGCTAGACCCTGAATTCAGAGTGCGAGCCTCCTAAGCTCTGAGAAAATAAACTTTAATTTGTTAAAGTCGCCCAATTGTAGTACTTCTCTTATAGCAAGACTAGAGAACTTGGACAAAGGACAAGGCTCAATTGCTATTTCAGTTGTCATCTCTTGATGCCTTTTAGAGCCCAAAGCACTTGATGGACACGCAAAATATATGGTTCACAAATTCCTTAGAGTATCGAGAAACCTAATATAGCTACATTTCTGAATAATAGACAGAAATAGCACAATGGCTGTCTCAGGGAATGGGAATAAATTCCTACCCTGCTTGGCATTACTTCTCAGGAGGTCTGAGTTTTGATGATAAATTATTTCCTTCTAAGGAGATTTTTAAAAGACAAAATTGAGGGGTGGGGGTATAAGAAATGCACAATATAGTCAATGGATAGGAACAAAAGGTAAATGCTTCTGGATTGCAAACCTTGCTTAACTTTCTCTAGCATTATTTCATCGTCTCGCTTCTCTTGAGACGAAACTATGAGTGCATACACAGGATAAACTGAAATTGAATCCTCGTGTGACTGTGGAGAGTACAAAGGCATTTCATCTGTTCCGTTTACCTAACTCCATTTCTCTTATGTACAATTGTAGAAATGAAAGAAAAGGTTTGATTCCTCTGGAATGCTAAATCTGCTCTTCTGGGGAAATTTGATGCAAAAATAATGACATGCTTTCACAGGAAATGTTTACACTGAGGACAGAAACGCCTCTCTAGTTTAGGTTCTCTGGACATGTTCAGAATTAAGCATGAGCTTTAATCCAGCGTTCTGTGAGGCACCAAGCAAAGACAGGTAAACAAGGCTGGCCCCTTTATGTGATGTTTGTTATGGTTGTCTTCCAGGCTGCCCCCTTTCCCCTAAAGAGCCAGAGACCAAATACTTTTGGCTCTGTGAGCTCCATGGCCTGGGTGGTGGCGTCCCAGCTCTGTCGTGATGGTGAGAAAGCAGTCAGGGACAAAACGCAGACACATGAGCACGGCTGCATTTGGATGAAACTTGACGTACCGACACTGATAGTTTAACTTAGTACACTTTTCACGAAGCGGGGAATACAAGGAGGTTTCAAATGTTCGTGGGAAACTCCCCACATCTTTCAATTCCATTTTTCTGTGAACTTTTTGAAGATCTCTCAGATTAATCTACACTCTGATTATTTTTTTTAAGTCATTTAAAAATATTAAATCCACCCTGAAATGGTCCCAGGTCACGGGCCTGATGGTGGTCAACTCCTGCTTTAGTCCAAAGGCAAGCTGGCAACAAAAACACAGAAGGGACAATTTGTTTCTACAAGAAGTCTGTCAGGGGCTGAGCCCCGGTGGCGTAAGTGGTTGAGTACGGAACTGCAGCCCGCGGGCTTGGCGGTTCAAATTCAGCGGCAGCTGGATAGCGGCCACGACCACCAGAGGCAGTGATGCCCACAAAAAAAAAAAAGAAAGAAGTCTGTCAGACAGGGAAAAGTAAACATGCTAATAAAAGGAACAGCAGGATAAATGCAAACTGTGCCAATGCCAAAAGAATGAAAAAAGGAAACCCATGCAAAATTAGAAAATCCCAGTTTGGGGGGAAAAGACCCCACTTAAAAAAATTTTTTTTTAATTTGAGAATTTTTTTTTGGGGGGGGGGGGCATCACTGCTCTCCGGTGGTGGGAGTAGGAGGCCCAGACCCACTGCTGGAATTGAACCTCCGTCCCAGTGGGCCACGGTCCCGCGCACAACCACTACGCCACCGGGGCTCAGCCCGATTTGAGAATTTTTAAGAAGGGAGGAGGCCCACTTTCTAGGACATGGGCAAGAAAAGAAAGTTCAGTTACATAGGAGCCAAGGGATGGTTAGAAGTACATCATCAGTGGATGTGCACAGTATGCTTATTTATGTATTGGAAAAACGATGTACGAGCCCCTAATAAAATAATTTTTAATTTTAAAAAAAGAAGTACATCATAAAGATATAAAAGGCCATGGTAACTCTTATGTAAGCAAAATGCATCTATCAGCAGTCAAAGGCGGTTCTCATGTAAGAAGTCTGGGGACACGTGGGTAGATGAAGGGGATCATTTTCAGTTTGTTTTTGTGAGTGTTCACAAGAATACTGGCACAAAGAACTCATGAGAACATCTTTTGATCATCTGACTTTGAATTTTCCTCATCTTTAAAACAATCTGGTCCTGGGCAGAGCTGGATATCCAGAATTGTGACCCCCTAAACCTTGTTCTATACAAACCGGAACCTCCGAGACTGAAGTGTTAAGCAATCAAGAATGGAAGGCAGGACAGGAGCATCCTTCATGTGAGATTTCATTATTACAACAGAAATGAATAATGTTGATAAAATGAACTGATAACCAGACCAACAAGTCAGAAAATGCCCTGGACAGAGACCAGAACAAACACTATTTTCCATTTGGTAAAGCAGAGGGCTCTGCCTAGCATTCAACAAATAAATATTAAATAGCAATCATGACAGAAATGCCAAAGGATCACCTTCATGAAGGGTCAAGGACTACAGAATTCTATCTGCTGGTTATCTAGGAATAGCTCAAAAATAAAGTAAACTAAAAAATAGTGACAGGGAGTTGGAGGAAAAGGGGATTCATTCGTTCAACTGGCATTCATTGACTCTCCCACGTAGCTATCTGGCTTGTCTGCTAAACAAAAGGCTGGTAGTTAGAGTCCAGCCAGAGGTGCCTTGGAAGAAAAATCTGATGACATTAAAAAAAATCAGTCACTGACAACCCTATGAAGGGCAGATCTACTCGGAAACACCTGGGGACTTTGTGCTTCATCATCAACTCAAGGGCAGCCAGCAGTGGTAAAGGCAGTAGTGATGTGTTAGCTTTTAAGATTATATGATGGAAAACTAGAGTTGTGCCCTCAAATGTCTGATGGTCTATTTGGGGCCAAAATCAAACCCAGTGTGGGACATTTGGAAACAGAAGAAAAGTTCCTCAGTCAATCACAAGCAGGTTGCAGAACATTTCAAGAAAGAGACAATATGTGCGCTACATGCCTTTAAAAAAATAAAATATAACTTTCTTCTGATTATTTAGCAGTAACAGGGTAAACTGAAAGAGATGTAGAAAATAGATATTACCGAGGAAGAACAGGATAGGTTTGATGTGACACATGGAGGAAGGGGGTTCGTTTTGACGGGATGGAGTTAGGGTACAGATAACCAAAGGGAACTATTGAAGCTGAGATAGAGGAGGCATTGCCTCGATGGCAGGGGGTTTGGGGAGTGGGGGGTGTTTTGTTGTTCCTGTTGTATAAGTTTAGAAGAACTTCACACTGAGGTGGGCATCAAGCTATGGGTGCAGATAGGTTTTACCCAAGGACAATGGTACAGGACAGGACAAGAAAGATTTAAAAGAACAAGCACTTGAACAAGTAGAATTTAAAAAGGTTGGAAAATAATAGAGTTAGGAGGAAAAACACATCCAAGGAAGGAACAATATCAAGAATGAAAGAGTGAGTGGCTCGCCACGTCAAATAGGGCAGAGATAGCAATAGGTAGCTTGAAAACCATGGATTTAACCAAAGGTCATTGATGACCTCTGTCCCAACAATTTTAATGGGTAGGAGTAAAAGCCACAGCCTGAGAACAGAATCATGTATTTAAGATGGAGAAAAAGACATTCGTGAAAACCAAACAAATAAAAGCTGCTTGAATCATCTCAGTTAATGAAGAGATGGCTAGGTAGTTACAACACAAGGCAAGGAGCCAGCTCCACCGGGAAAGGCAAGAGCCAGCTCCATCGGAAGACAAGACGTTCCCACCCTGACCCATAGCGCTATGGGGGACAGCACTGAAGACACTGTGTGGAAAGGGTGCCTGGTACACAGCGGGTGAAGCTGGATAGGAGTGTAACGGGGCAGTAAAAGGAGTAAAGTAACCAAGTCCCCAAGGAATCCTGAAAATAGACTTCTGACTTCGAAGGCTTGGCAACTTATCAGACCAGATGGGAAAACACTTGTCAGGGTCGGCAGACTCACCTGGAACTATCGGTCTTGTTGTTGTTTTCTTTTTCCCTGTGTCTGTCTATGTAAGATAGGCAGGACAGACAATTCTGAAGAGAAAACAGCAGGTCTGGAGGTCCCATGGAGACATGGGAGAGGACGGGGACGGGAGCAGTAATAGGGAGCCAACAAACTCAGGGATGAGGGAACAATAAGGTTTAAAAATGATGAAGACCTGATAGAGTTTGATCCAGTGTAATGTATCCAAGAAGAATTACTGAGAGCTGAGTGGAGAGTGAGCATGAAAGTGGGACATGAGGAAAGGGAAAGGAAATAGAGGAAAGAAGTAGGAAGCAAAAGCTATTGAAAGAGGTATAGCTATAGGCATGTATATATGCAAATATATTAAGCTATAATGAAAGGGGTAGAGACCAATCTTAAATTATTAAGATAGCAGATAGACTTTGGGCTTCTATACAAGGCCTCCCTAAACACAAGAACACTTTGTTTTAATAACCTGGCACTCTTTGATACTCACCTTCCCAATACATTCACTGAAGGCAAAATGGAAGCATAGCAAATGTGGTGAAGAAAGCAGATGGTACCCAACTATCAAAAGATATAGCATCTGGGTCTTAAAGACTTGAAGTTAAACAAGCAGCCATCTAACAGGGAAGCAAATAAGTCCACATGGAAGAAGCACACCAGCCTGTGTGATCATGAGGTGTTGAAGGGATCAGGTATCAAAATATCCAAAACAATTATATTGAAGTGAATGAAGGGTATTAGAATAGAGACCCAAAGCCCATCTGTAGACAATTGGACAGCCCCCCAAAGAAGGGTTCCAAGGAAGGGACAATTAAATCAGGGTGCATTATAGAACCAAAGAAACACACGTCATTCTTCTAGTTCCTGAATGCTTCCTACCCATCCCACCCCCACTACCATGACCCAGTTCTACCTTACAAATTCAACTAGACCAGAGTACATACATGGGTACAAATAAGAGCTCATGGAATTCAGGACAGATAAAACCCTCAGGAATAATAGTGGGAGTAGTGATATCATGAGGCTAGGGTGATGATGGGGGAGGAGTGGAGGAAGAGGGAGAAAGGGGAAACCCATCACAAGGTTGGATGTATATAGCCCACCCCACCCCCAGAAGGATGAATAAAAGAAATCTGGGTGAAGGGAAACAACCGACAGTGTAAGACACAAAATAACAACAATGATACATAATTGATTGAGGATTCATAGAGTGGGAGGGTTTGGGGAGAGAGGGGAGAAAAGAGGAGCTGACACCACAGGCTCAAGTAGAAAGAAAATGTTTTGAAAATGTTGATGGCAACATATGTACAAGAATGCTTAATATAATTGAAGGATCAATTGTCATAAGATTTGTAAGAGCCCCCCAAAAAATGATTTCTTTTTAATTTTAAGGGAAAGGCAGAAGAATTTAAAAGTCTCTTGTTCTGTCCTTCGAATCATTTGCAAGTTTCCTAAACAGAGAAGGAAGAAACAAGAGGTAAGGCCAGAGAGAAAAATGGTTTCTGTTGACCAACTACTATGTAACATTGAAGATATTACCTAGATTAACTTAATGCTTCAAAAGATTTGTTTATTTGTCCTCTCATTTCATGCTAACAAATTGGAGATGAGCAAGAGTCCTCTCTGTTTTACTTATGAGAAAATTAAAATGTAGGAAAAAATAACATAACCTAAGGTCAGCTGGCAGAGGCAAGGTGGCAGTGGGATGTTACTCTAAGCCCACATTTGCATCTCTAAATCCTGCCATCTTCACAGGATGATATGTTGGGTGAAATGATAGCAGCAATTCCAAAGACTAGATAGGAATCTTCTAGGACAGTGAGTTTGAGTTTATTTGGAAGGAACCACACACAAACAAAGGAGGGAGAGAATGGCTTCGTAACTCAAAGAATCTAATTAATGTCATTGAATAGCACAGAGAAATGGATGTCTGTTCTGCAGTCTGAAATCTCAAAAATAACAAAATCTTTTACAATGTACTTAATTAGTTGGAAAGGTCTGGGTTTACCCATCTGAAAAAGTGAGAAAAATAATAGAATCTAGCTCAAACTTCTTGATACATGTAAAACACATAGAGGGCTCACACATAAGTACTTATGCTGTAAGCACTGGAAGATATCTAAGAACAACAACAGAAACAGAGAAAAATAATCCCACTGTCAAGTTGACTCTGACTTACCATGACCCAGTAGAGTAGCAGTTCTCAGACTGTGGGTCGTGACCCCTTTGGGGGTTGAAAGACCCTTTCACATTAGTCACCCAATTCATAACAGTAGCAAAATGACAGTTATGAAGTATCAACAAAAATAATGTTATGGTTAGGGAAGTCACCACAACATGAGAAACTGTATAAAAGGGTCCCGGCATGAGGAAGGTTGAGAACTACTGCAATAGAAGTTTTCCAAAAATATTTATAGGAGCAGACAGCCTCACCATTTTTCCCAAGGAGTTGCTGGTGGATTTAAACCACAGGCAGCACTCTAATGCTTACAGACAGTGCTTCCTGGGCTCCTGACAAGCATTAGTCCCTGTTACTCTACACCCACCTCCCCCTTTTCCTGTGAGTCTTCTTGGTGAATTTTTATAGCTTCTCACACCAGAAAACCTAGGTGACATCCACTTATCATCTGCTCCCTCCACCCCAGTAGTCCCCAACCTTTTAGGTATTCATTATTACAATGCAAGTCCATGAGCTGCTCTGAACAAGAAAGCTATGACTTTTTGCTCCCATAAAGATTTACAGCCTCAGAAAGCTCACACAGTGTAGCTATCAGTTGGAACTGACCTGATACCAGTGGATTTGTTAAATAATAATAATAAGATGACCTTCTAGACATTTTCCTCCATTCGCTTCCCTTCACATGTATGTCAATGCCACGTATATCTGCTCATTTGTTTGTGTCCTGTGGCCCTTTGCAAGGTCACAAAACCACTGGCTTACTTCCCCAAGAACCAATTTTTGTCCCCTAGGGAACCATAGCACCCTTGCTGAGAACACATGTGTTAATTCTTACTTCTAAATCTCTCACAACCACAGTCCTCTTCTTTCCATCCTCACTGCAATTGCCCAATCTACCCTCCCCCCTTTTTGGGGACTACTCCAAAAGCCCATTAGTTGTCAGTTTGTCATACTGTAGTGACTTATGAGTTGCTCTCATGCTGGAAGCTAGGTCACTGGTATTTCCAAGGCCACCAAGGTTAAGTGAACAGGTTTCAGAACTTCCAGACTAACAGCAAAGTATGAAGAAGGACTTGGCTGTCCACTTCAGTGGAATTAGCTCCTGAAAGTCTGATGCATAGCCTCGAAACATAGTCAGATACTGAAGACCTCATATATAAAAACAGAACATGGCCAGAGAGAGTGCCAGGAGGTGAGCCCTCAGGTCGGAAGGCACTCACAGCATCACCGAGGCTGAGCTCCCTGCACAAAGGAAAAACCATAATAAGATAAATGGAGTAAAGCCTGTAGGACACAATTCAAAATGAAAGGAAACAACTACAAAATTCTACTAACTACTGGACCTTGGAAGGTACAAAATATGAATCTAGGAATATTGAAAGACATAAAAAATGAAATGCAACCCATGAAGATGGATATCCTAGTGTTAGTGAGCGGAAATGAATTTGTATTGGCCATTTTGAATCAGAAAGTCATATGGCTTACTGCACTGGGAAAGCCACAATCAAGAGGATTTACCATCAAAAAGGACATTTTGAAGATCTCTCTTGAAATACAGTGCTGTCTTCCATATTCATTATATCTATCCACATTCAAGGAAATATAATCAATACAACGATTCAACTTCAAGTACCAATCACTAAAGATAGTGATAAGAAGAATTCTACAAATGTCATCAGTCAGAAATTGATAAAACTTAAAATCAAGATGCACTGATAAGCATTGGTGACGGGAATGCAAACGTTGAAAACAAAAAGGAAGGAACAATAGTTGAAAAATAGGGTGTTGGTGATAGAAAGGAAGCCAGAGATCACTTGATAGAATTTTTAAAGCCAATTGCATGTCCATAGCAACTATCTTTTTTCAAGCAACTCAAATGGTGACTATACACATGCACCTCTCCAGATGGCATACACAGAAGTCAAAGTGACTACATCTGTGGGAAAGGACAATAGACAAACTAAAGACCAGCAGCTACAACTAGGCCAGGGACTCACTGTGGAACAGATGACCAATTGCTCTTATGTAAGTTCATATTGAAACTGAATAAAATTAAAACAAGTCCACGAGAGTCAAAAGACCACCTGGAGACTATCCCATGGAGAAAATATTAAAATTGTCAAGAATGTTGTCATGCTTGGATCCACAGTCAATGCTCATGGAAGCAGTAGCCAAGAAATCTAATGATTCATTGTATTGGGCTAATCTGTTGCACGTGTTCTCTTTACAGTGTTGAAAAGCAAGGAACTACTTCGAGAACTAAGGTGTGCCTGTCCCAAACCATGACAGTCCAATGACCTCACATGCATATGAAAGTTAGGCATTGAATAAGAAAGGCCAAAGAACAACTGATGTGTTTGAGTTATGGTGTGGGGGAAGAATATTGATAGCCCCATGTTGTCTTGGAAGAAGTATATCCAGAATGCTGCTCCTTAGAGGTAAGGATGGTAAGACGACTTCTCACGTACTTTGGACAAGAGAGACCAGTCCCTGGAAAGAGCATCATGCTTGGTGAAGTAGAGGGACAGCAAACAAATGGAAACCCTTCAACAAGGCGCTGTCTCCGACAATGGGCTCCCACATACGAACGTTGGTGATGAAAGGCAGTGTTTCATGCTATCGCACACCCGGCTACTATGAGCCAGAACCAACTGGATGGCACCTAACAATAGCAAAAGCTTCCCCCAGTCGTTTCCTCACTTGCTTCCCATCCAGATGCCACCCACGGAGTCTTCTAAAGTTTCAGTTTGATCATGTAATTCCCTTCCTCAAAAGTTGTCAGTCTTCCACGACCTGTGGCTCCCTACTTGGTTCTCAAGACCCCTACTGAGCAGGTCTTGGCTTGAGCCATCCGCCTTGGCCACCTCTACCTCCCGTATGCTCAGGTACACACAACTTACACCCACTGCCTCTATGCCTTGACACCTTCTACTACCTTTTTTTCTAGAACGCCCTTTCCCCCCATGCCTTTTTAATGAATGCCTTTACAGCACCCTTTACAGCACCCACTGCCTCCATGCCTTGACACTTTCTACTACCTTTTTTTCTAGAACGACCTTTCCCTTTACATTCTACCCTTAAAGCCTTCCCCAACCCTGCCTCACCCCAGGCCAAGTAGAGCAAGCACTATGCCTTTCACATAGATATGTTGCAACTCTTCATCTATATCTAATGATAACACTATCAATCACTGGTATTAATTGAATATGTACCATATGCCCAGCTCTTTCTAAGTACTAAACATGTGTCGTGTCATTTACCTTAGAGCACCTTGAGTGCAGGAAATATACTTCATTAATTTCCACAGCTATTTACCTCCTGGTACACAATAGACATCCAACAAGTGCCTGCTGAAACAAAACAGAGGCACAAAGCATTGGAGTTCCTAGTGCAGTATGTGTCCTTCTCTTTATAAAGCCCTCCTCCCCCTGAGGCTTTTGATGGCTTTTCATGTTTAAACTGGTCAGAAAGAGTGGGAGGGAAGGGATATGATTAGTCTACAAAAGGTTTTTTTTTTTTTAATTCTACAATTTAATGAACAAAAAAAAGGTCATGCAGAATGCTTTCCCTAAACTGGGGGTGGGGGTGGGGAGGTCTAACCTACTATGCAGAACTCCTGCATGCATGAGGGCTGCAAAATCTTGTGGGAAATTGAAATGAAAAGAAAACCAGATTTTCCACAAGTTTTGTTGGAGCCCTCTCCCGTTAGCATATACCACGTCCATCTGCATAAGTACATCTTTAAATGCTGTTACCAAAGGCTTAATCACCTAGAGAGTCTAACAGTTTGAGAAAAAAACAATGAAGAGGAAAGACTTAGAAACTTAATATTTAAAAGCAGACACACAGGAGGCATTAAAATAAATCAGGTTATAGAATAATCAAGTGAAACGCTTTGAAATTTAATCCTCATATAAAGATAAACAGAAAAATACTTAACGGCCAAGTGAAAACTACTTCTCATAGTTCCTTAAGAGCCATTTGGAAAAGGTCATTTCAGTCCAGAGCTCCTAACCCCCACCCTCTGCTGCTAAATAAAAGAACAACATGCCTTCAAAGCAACCGGGAAAGACTCCTTCAAGTTGATCCTGTCAGCTGTACTGGCTGCAGAAATACGTGGCTTTACCCATACCCATATGATCTTCTCAATCTTCTTTATTTGGCAATACGGAAGATATTCTGGATTTAAGTCTTTGGATCTATAAATAATAACTTTATGAAAATGACGAAGCCTTAGAAAAGAAACTTTCTACAACAATTTCCTATGACTTAATTTTGAGATGAAGGAAGAAATGCAAAATATTACATGTCCATATGACACTTCATTGTTCACTGGAAGTTGTGGGTACCTCTGAGCGACATGATTATAGGTGACTTTCACGTCTTGAAGACATTCTAGAGCTTTTTTTTTTTACTTTAATAAGCATGTGCTGCTCTTATGTTCAGAAAGAAAATGATATGGCCATTTTCACTTTGCAGAGGAAAGAAATCCCTTGGCATTTTTATTACACTAATAAACATCAAGGTGTCTTTGTGGTGCAGTGGGTTAAGTCTTGAGTTGCTAACCACTAAGCTAACAGTTCAAACCCACCAGTCACTCTGAGGGAAAGAGTTGAAGCTGTCTGCTTCTAAAGAGATTTACAGTCTCAGAAACTCAGAAACTGGGGGCTGGTTCTACTCTGTCCCATGGGCTCACTATGAGTCAAAATCTGCTCAATGGCAGTGAGTTAGTTTCCTGTATGTCAGCCACATTCACTTCTTAAAAGAAACTAACCCCCACCCGCGGCAAAATAAACCGGATCTTGTCACACACACACACACACACACACACACACACACATACACACACATACACAAAGAGAGAAAAGAAACTAACAACCATTACATCGAATAAATATTACATTATACAGGGCATGCATCTATATATTCTATGTGGCCGGTCTTTCCTTGACTCATGACTCTGGGACAGCTTAGCAGAAAGAACACAGCAGAAGTACACTAGACCAGAAACCAGCCACTTTGACTGGCTGCTCTTGCAACCTGTCAAAATGGCCCTGTATGGGCATCTCACCTCTAACCTCCAGAGGGGGAGAGGGAATTATGTCGGCACCCACCCATGGCTGATTCCTATGAAGCAGGGGCCAGACATACATTCCCTCACCAGCCTTTTCACCAGCCTGTCACCACCTGCTCCTGCTGGGGTCAGTAACTCGTCGCAAGGGTCACACAGAGCTCACAGATAAGACTCAATTACAGGGTTGATTGGAAGTAACGGGGCACAATGCAGAGATAGAAATGACTCGGAATATAGTTCTTCCATTGGGGCAGTTTCTTCTCAATGGTGCCCTCATCAGCCTCTCAGCTCTTCAGGCCCTGGAGGCTGGCCTGGCCTCTACTCTGCCCAGACAAGTGTTAGAAAACGAGTGCTTTGACGCTCTTTAACTATTCCAGTAAGTACCCAGAGGCCCTGCACTATGCCAGCCTGTCTCAGCCCAAAGGCACTAAGCTCTCTTCCTCCCCGGAGCTTAGCTTCACCAAGTGCCTAAAGATACGCCACTCCACCAGCAAACCCACTGGCATCGAATGGAGATTCCCACTCAGAGTGGCTCAATCTAGGCGTTCTCAAACTGTCAATCTTTTTTTGTTTTGTTTTGTTTTTTGTTTTGGGGGGCATCACTGCCCTCTGGTGGGAGTGGAAGGCCCAGCCTTATTCCTGGGGAGCTGCTGCTGGGTTTGAACCATCAAGCGACCGAACGTAGTCCCGCACTCACCCACTCTACCACCAGGGCTCTGCCCCAAACTGTAAATCTTTAAGGGGAGAGGCAGACTCCTCGTTCTCCTGTGGAGCAGCTGGAGGGGGTTCTAAAGTAGCGATCACCAGCAGCTGGTGATCAGCAGTTCTATGCCTTAGCCAGCGGTGCATCAAAACCAAACCAAACTCCCGAGCATGGCTCCATTCTGATTGACAGCAACTCTATAGGACAGGACAGAACTGCTTCCATGGATTTCCGAGGCTGTCACTCTGATGGAAGTAAAAAGCCTTATCTCCCCCCCCCCCACTCCTTGCCCCCCCAGAGCGGCTGGTGGGTTGGAACTTCTAACCTTACAGCTAGCAGCCCAAGGCAAAACCACTGTGCCCCCGGAGTTCCGACAGTGCCATCATGCCACAAACCGAACTCACAGGGACTGCCTCGCTTCTGAGGCAGGGTGGCCGGACAGGACAGGGTAGAACTCTTCCTGTGAGGTTCTCAGGCTGTAACTCTTTACAGGAGTAAAAAGCCCCATCTCTCTCCCGAAGCGTGGCTGGTGGCTTCAAACTGCCGACCTTGCGATTGAGCGGCCCAACTATAGCCACTGTCCCACCAAACCGGGGCTCCAGAATTCAATGAGAGATATGATTTGCTCATTCAGCCAAAACGTATTAAATTCAAATGAGGGATCCTGAAGAAATGTTGGCTAAAGGAACAAATGACTCAACCAAGGTTTCAGAACCACCCTGGGAAGGATGTACTGCCATCAGATGACAGTGCGCAGCCCCATGGTCCTTGACATCGGCCCTGCTTCATGATGCTGCAACCACATCCGGTAAACATACCCTCCTTTGCCAGATGGTGTGGTGCTAGGTTTTGTCTATAGAAGATGCTGGAGGGGGATTATTTCAGGTCACGGCAAAGAAGGGACTGTTCCCTCTAGTTAATCTCCTCCAAGGTGTGCTGCCAGCAGCAGCCACTCACAGTGATATTCATTGAGAATTCCTAGAGAATTCCTCTGCCACTCAGCGAACTGCTTCCTGAGGGGTGCTTTGGCCCACCACGTCCTGCACTGAGTTTTTAGGACTGTTTAGACCACCTCCAGCTGGTGCTCCAGGGCACCCTTTTATTGCCACCCCGCACCCATTGCCATCAAGGTCATTCTGACTCCAAGCGGGCAGCAGGACAGATGAGAATTGCCTCATAAGACTCCCCAGGCTGCCAAGAGGGCAGAAGGAGGGTGGGGTAGCAAGGGGGAACCAATGACAAGGATCTACATATAACCCCCTCCCTGGGGAACAGACAACAGAAAAATGGGTGAAAAGAGATGTCAACAGTGAAAGACACGACAAAATAATAATTTCTAAATCATCAAGAGTTCATGGGGGCGGGGGTAATGAGCTGATTCTAAGAGCTCAAGTTGAAAGCAAATGTTCTGAGAATGATGATGGCAACAGATGTACAAATATGCTTGACACAATGGATGGCTGGATGTGATAAGAGTTGTACGAGCCCCCAATAAAATGATTTAAAAAGAGTCACCAGGCTGTTGTCTTTATTCAAGCTTGCTGCCCCATCTTTCTCCCACAGAGCAGCTGAGGGGGTGGTGCCACCAAGGCTCCTTCCAAGACCACCAGCAGACTGCATACTGTTGCAGTGGTCATTCGTTGGCATTGAGGTAAGACGCTCAGCCTTGGGAGCTCCTCCCAGTTCTTAGTCTTCTACTACTCTTACTTCAGCCCCAGAAAAGAAGAGCTTTTCCTTTGTTATTCCTAAGGGCCCTCTTTCACGCCTTAGCAGGTACCAGTACACCATAGCTCGGTATGACTGCGTCAGCTCTAGCCCACAGAGTGCCCCTCGTCATTCAACAAACCGCAATCATGCTTTTTCATCTCCTGGGGCTCACAAAGGTTATATTTACACTATTCTGTGGTGGCATAGTGGATTGTGCTTTGGGTCCTCACCTCAGGTCATGGATTAGAAACCCCCAGTCCTCCAATGAGAGAACAATAGTTCTACCTTGTCCTGTGCAGTCAAAGAGTTGGAATCGACATTCTGACAGTGAGTTTGGTTTGGTTTTGGTAACTGTTAAGTTGGCAGCGGTATTATGGAAATCACCAAAATGGGCCACAGAGACACACGGTGAGCACATGCTATTGAAACAATGGTGCCAACAGACTCCACTGCAGGGGTGGCTACAGACTTTCAGTGTGTATTCAGTGTGCACTTTCTGCAAAGTGCGATCAACTGACAGACTGACCAGCACTCAGACAAGCTGTGTTTGTCACTAACTAACTTTTACTAATTGTTATTGATGTCAAATTTGCCCAGATCAGTTTATCGTGTGTTTCCTGCTTCCTGAATGAGCCCTGATTGGCATCACAAAGAGCTCAAGCTAAGGCGTGAGAGGCCTGAGAGGAGCCTTTCCTCATGACTCCATCAAATGATTAGCCAACAATAAAGAGACTGACAGGGAAGAGATAAATTTAAAGACTAAACAAACACAAATGTCCATGGCAATCCTAGAATTGTAGACTCTTTCTTTTGCCTAATCACATTTCTTAGAAAACTGCCTTTTATCTTATCTGGTATTTTTCAACTATCCCATTTGATAAAAGTGGTGTCAAAGGATAATCACATGCACACAGTGAAAATGTGAACTTCTTGTCAGACCTGAGACAAGAAAGATTCAGAAAATACAGAGCTGGCGTGAAAGTTATAAGTTAGCTGCTAACTTCAAGGTCCACAGTTCAAAACCACTTGTTGCTCTGCTGGAAGAAAATAAGACTTTTGGCTGTGGTAAAGAGTTACATTCTGGGAAACTCACAGGGGCAGCCTTCAGGGTCACTATCAGTTGGCATCAGCTCAGTGGCAGCAGGTTTGCTTTGGTCTGGTTTGGTGTGGCAGCTAATCCATCTTAGTCTCCTCAGCTACAAAACAGAAATGATCATCAAAGAACCTAACTCACAGGACTATGATGAGGATAATAAGGTGTTTATACAGCTGTCAGCATTTTCAATCCATTTTCCCCTGGCATCTTCTGACTTTGAAATAATCCTATACTTTCTCTGACCCTCAATCTGGTCCTTACTCTAGGAAAGATGTATAAGACATCCTCCATCTTTGAAGGGCCATCACTTGCGTGGGTACAGGGCCTGGTCGAGCCAAAAGGAATGGGCCCAGACTGAACCCAAACCACTGCCATTGAGCTGATTCTGACTCATAGTGACCATTTAGGGTTTCTGAGGCTCTAAACCTTTCCAGGAGCAGATGGCCTCATCTCTCTCACTCAGAGAGGCGAGTCGGTTTGAACCACCAGCAAGCCTGCAGTAAGCAGCACAATGACTAACCTACAGCACCTTCAGCTACCTCTTGTAAGCAGCTTCCTTTGTGAACTTCCCCTAACCAATCCAGTTGATCTTGACCTAAAGGAAGGTCTCCTGAGCCAACCCAGGTTGATCGGCCTCTGAATCTTGAAGGAAGGCAAGATGGCCAGGTTTTCCTGGAGATGGTCAGCCCATGACCAAAGTTTCCCTGAGGACTTCATTCCTACCCTTCTTGAGGCCTAGAGTTTTAACCGTCCATCCAAGTTGTATGCCACTTAGAGATATCTCTGCATTTGCTATGTTATCATGAAGGACTACTGTTTGAACCACAGAGCTACATGCATGCTGCTGAACCAAACAGACCAAGTCGGTGGTCTTCAAGTCAGTGTTAACTCATGTGTCTCAGATTAGAACTGTCTTCTGTAGGGTTTTCAATAGTTCATTTCTCAGCAGTAGATCACCAGGCCTTCCTTACAACACACCTCAGGGTAGATTCAAACAATCAACTTTTGGCTAAGGCATTAATCGTTTCTACCATGCTGGAGAAATCCCTTCATTTCCTCACCTGTAAAGCATGTCTGTGTGTGGTCTCTTAGGTCCCTTCCAGTTTAGGCCTGATTCTTGTTGAGACGAACAAGTCCCAACAGATGACCTCCCCTGGCCCTGTCATTCTCCAGTCCATTGCCACTCAGCACCTCTGTTCTGAATCAGCAAAGGATCCAAACACAAGATGCTTTGAAAGTCTTGTATTTAGGTTATAAAACCACAAGCCTCTCATTTGCTACTCTGTACATCTCAGCAATATTATTTTGGTAACCAAGTTGCCACCCTCTCTGCTTTGGTGTTGAGCATAAATAGAACATGAACATTTCCAGGAATTGTCAACTTGGCATTTCTTGCACGGAGTTAAGGTTTCTTTAATATCATTAACAAAATTAAAGCCTATGTCACACACACACACACACACACACACACACACACACAAAACACCCCATCTCCTGGAGGTCACATTTCTTTCTCAATGAAAATGTGCTTGGAAAAGTATACCAGATTCTTTTTTGGTCTGGGGAAAATGCCCTCCAAAGAATCACATGCATAGACTCCTTACTGCTCAAATTGACGAACAAGTACAAACACAGCCAGCTGCCTATTAAAATTAAGAAAAGTCAAACATTCCTACAGCTAGCTACAACAGCAGCCTACAAGTTGGAACTATATTCATAAAAAGAGAAGCTTCTCTTGAGAAGCAAACAGTTACACTCAGAGGCGACACTGCCGGAAGAGCTAGTATCAGAGCAGACAGCTTTAAATAACATGATCAGAGAGTCGCAATGCAGTATCGGGGGAGCTAACACTCTCTTGATCACAGTCACAACTTCATCTCTTTTTTACTCAAGGTAGCAAGTTGAGGTGGTAGAAACCCAGTGACTCTGTTCCCTGACTTCAAATGACTTAGATTTAACAAAAGAAAAGGTGAGAGAGAGGGAGGGAGGGAGGGAGGGAGGGAGGAAAAGCTGGTTATCAAGTTAATTCTGATTCATAGCCACCCTGCAAATCAGTTGAACTGCCCCCTTGTGGGTTTTGGAGACTGTAAATCTTTACCAGCACAGAAAGCCTCATCTTTCTCCCTTGGAGTGGCTGGTGGGATCAAACTGCTAATCTTGTATTTGTTCAGCAAGCAAACCAAAGGTCCAGAAGCCCCTGGACCTTTCATTAGACCTCCCCCCTTTCACGCACACGCACATGCACGCGCGCACGCACACACACACACACACACACACAAATCCCCCAAAAAAAAGATGAGGGGAGAGAAAGAGGATTCATCTTAAGACAAAAGGCAGGAGAGACAGAGTTAGAGGAGCCCTGTGGGTGCCTTGCTCGCCTGTGACAGAATGGAGTAGAAGGGGCATGTAGAGGCTCACTAAGCCAGGGACTTTGGAACAGCCACCATTGCCATCCAGTGGATCTGCCTTAAGGCCCATGAGTCACAGCAGAATTGTGTTCAGTAGTTAATGTTAACAGCTATGTACGACGGCTCCCCCACCACCACCAATGGTTTCATTGGGGGGATCTTACAGCTCTTATAGTATTCAATACATCATTTGTATCAAGCATATTTGTACACATGGTGCCATACTCACTTCCAAATATTTTCTACTTGAGCCCTTGGTATAAGCTCCTCTTTCCCCCTCCCTTTTTTTTTAAAATAAATCATTTTATTGGGGGCATGACAGCTTTTCTCCAGAAATCGATTACCAGGCCTTTCTTCTGAGGAGTCTAAGTTAGACTCAAACTGACCCCAGTCATCAGATTTAGAGAGGCGTGAACATGGTAGAATGCAGAAAAAGTGATATGAATCCTGAGAAAGGATATGATTTAACAGACTTTGAAGGCAACACCCCAGACTCCCTGTTTAACTCTACTGTTGGTGTGGGGGGTAATGGTTATGAGTCTAGGCTGCTAACTGCAAGGTCTGAAGTTCGAAACCATCAGCGGCTCCTCGGCAGAACAGCTTTCTGCTCCCATAACAACTTAGAGTCTTACAACTCACAGGAATAGCGCAACCCTAACCGAGAAGGCTCCTATGAGCCGACATCTGCTCCATGGCCACGAGCTTTTTGAGAGTTAGTGTGTAACATTGGGAAAATGGCTTATGATTCCTGTACTTCTCGTCTGGGAAATAAGTATAGGAATATGATTGCTTGTGAAGACAAAATGGGTGCATAAGCAACTGTCATGAGGAAAGCTGATGGTGACCAGCTGTCCAAAGATAGAGCATCTGGGGTCTTAAAGGCTTGAAGATAAACAAGCAGCCATCTAGCTAAGAAGCAACAAAGTCCACATGGAAGAAGCACATCTGCCTGTGTGATCACGAGATGTCAACGGGATTAGATACCAGGCATCAAAGACCCAGAACAAAAAATCATTTCAATGTGAATGAGGGGGAAGTACAGAGTGAAGACCTAAAACCTGTCTGTGAACAACTGAACATCCCCTTGCAGAAGGGTCACAAGGAAGAGTCAGTCAGAGTGTAGTACAGCATCAATGAAACATACAACTTTCTTCTAGTTCTTTGGTGCTTCCTTTACCCCTACAAATTGGATTAGACCAGAGCATGCACACTGCTACAGATAAGAACCCTCAACATAGGAAATCCATGATAGATAAACCTCTCAGAACCAACAAGGAGAGTAGAGATACCAGGAGGATTAGGAGAGGGTGGGGGCAAGAAATGGGAAATGAAACACAAGGTCAATCTAGATTCTAAAACTCCCTCCCTGGGGTACAAATAATGGAAAAATCCGTGAGGGGTGATGGAAGATGATACAAGATATGGAAAAAATGATTGATAACTTATCAAGTGTTCATGAGGGGGAGAGGGAAGGAAGAAATGGGGAGCTGATATCAGGGGCTCAAGTGGGAAGAGGATGCTTTGAAAATGATGGTGGCAGCATATGTGCAAGTGTGCTTGACACATTGGATGAATGAATGGATTGTGATAAGAGATAGAAGAGCCCCAGATAAAAGTTGTTTAAAAAAAAAAAAAGAAACATGGAACTTTCCTCTAAGTTCTTTAATGTTTCCTCCTTCCTACTATCATGACCTCAATTCTAACTTACAAATCTGGCTAGACCAGAGCATGTACACTGGTACAGATAAGAGCTTGTAGCACAGGGAATTCAGGACAGATAAGCCCCTCAGGACCAATAGTGAGCGTAGCAATACCAGGAGGGTAAGAGGAAGGTGGGGGAAGAAAGGAGAAACTAATCACGATGATCTATATCTAACCCCCTTCCAGGAAGACAGACAACAGAAAAGTAGGTGAAGGGAGACATTAGTCAGTGTAAGACATGAAAAAAATAATAATAATTTATAAATTATCAAGGGTTCGTGAGGAAGTGAGGGGGAAAATGAAGAACTAATACTAAGGCCTCAAGTAGAAGAAAATAGTTTGAAAATGATGACAACTTATGTACAAATGTGCTTGATACAATGAATGAACACATGGATTGTGATAAGAGCTTTATGAGCCCCTAATAAAATGATAGGGGACAAAAAGAATGTTATTGTTTCATGGTCAGGATTCAAGCTATTGCCAGGATTACCTGAAAGAAGTGCAAAAGATTTGGAACAGTTGAACTATAGTCAACTCTCCCAAAATAGTATCGTTTTTATTTTACTGATGCTATGTAAGGTAAGACATTGGGGAGGGAGAATGAATTCACGTTTAATTACAAACAAACACCATGGAAAGGCAGACTGACCAACACACACATGAACAGACTTAGGCAATCCCAGTCTTCCCAGTTGACCACTTGCCTCCTCCCTCCTCTGTGTGACCCTCAAGCCTCCTCGAGCACTCTTGGATCTGACAGATGCACCCATAGCATAACCCACTGAAAAAGGGACAGTTCTGGCCTCCCTTCAAACACACTTTGTTTTGTTGTTTGTTTTTTGTTTTTGTTTTTGTTTTGTTTTGTGTGCATCACTGCTCTCCGGTGGTGGGAGTAGGAGGCCCAGCCCCACTGCTGGAATTGAACCTCCATCCCAGTGGGCCGCAGTCCCGCACACAACCACTACGCCACCGGGGCTCAGCCCACACTTTGTTTTTTTATTTTACTTTTTTACTGCATTCCCCTATTCAATCGTGGCTGCCACAAGCAGATGGGCAGAAAGCACGAAGACATTTTCTCTTGCATCTCAAACACACTTTCATTGTAGGTGGCTTGGAATTATCAAACAATGTGAACAGACCAGGAAAATAATTTCTCCAAATTCACCAGCTGATCCAAAACCCTCCAGTCAACGTTGCCTTCTATGCATCTACCTGTATATCCTCACGGAGCTCGAATGGAGTTCTGTGTTGGTAGTAGATTTGCAGGAGCCCCAGTGGCATAGTTTCACACTGGACTGCTAATCGCCAAGGTCAGCAGTTTGAAACCATCAGCTGCAATTCAGGAAAAAGATGAGGCCTTCTCTTCCCATAAGGATTTACAGTCTCAGAAACCCACAGAGGTTGTTCTACTCTGTCCTCGAGAGTCACCGCCAATCAAAATTGCCTCGATGGTAGTGCACTATTGATGGAGTCACATTTCGATGACCCCAACCTGAGCTTCTGGAAGACTGTTAAGCACCTATGTGCATGCAATGGAGAGAACTAGATGTACTTATGCTTCAAAGGAACCTAGGTGTAGTGGTTACGTGTTTGGCTACTGACCACTAGGTCAGCCGTTTGAACCTCCCAGTCACTCTGTTGGTACCCGTCACTTTTGCTAGAGTAAGATGGGGCTTTCTACTCCCTTAAAGAGCTACAGTCTTACCAAAAAAAAAGTTACAAAAATAAGTAAGGAAAAAAAGAGTTAGTCTCAGAAACCCACAGGGATATTTCTACCCTGTCCTTCAGTGTCACTATGAGCTGGAATCAACTCGAAGGCAGTGAGTGTGGCATTTGGATTATAAACTCTCCTACCCCCTCATTGGAGGAGTCCTGGTGCCACCGTGGTTATGTGTTGGGCTGCAATGTCAGTAGCAGCTGCTTCCAGGGAGAAAAAACTCTCAGCCACCCATGGCAGGGGCTTCTCCCCTGTCCTATGGGGGTGCGATGAGTCAGAATGAACTCAATGACATCGAGCTGAGTTGACACCCTCATTCTTACTTTCCAGATCCACCTTCCCCACTTGGGAAAAGAATTCTGCAGTCAAGTGCACAGTCTTGGGAGCCAGGACCCTTGGTCTAACCAGATTCCAGAGTTCTCAACTGTGGCTGCATTTTAAAACTAATGAGGTATCTGTTCCTGTGTGCCTATGTGTATGCCCATACGCACACAAGACTGTGTGTGTATGTGTGTGTGCGCACCTACGTAAGTGTGTTTTAATACCACTGCCTGTTCCCCCCTCCAGAAATTTTGAGCTGACCTGGTCTGAGGTGGCGCCTAGACACCGGTAGTTCTGTAAAACTTCCCTCGCTCATTGTGATGCATCACGGGAGCCAAGAAACCTGGAGCGAAGCAACCGTGGTGAGTGATAGAGCCCAAGGGCCCATACAGCCACAGGAAGGAGGGCAACATCACAGGAAGAATGTCTAAGCGGAAAGAACATGACATGCACCCTATGGAAGGGGAGTGAAGCCTCCCTGCCGTGGAGAGACCCATCACACAGTTTGCTATTCCTAGAAAGAGATGCCAGGAGCTGCCAGCAGATGCATTATTTCATCGGTCCCATAAACACTCCATCAAAGGCTTCCCTTCTCCCTTCCCGGCAGCCTTGCACAAACAGGGGTTGGGGAATCTTCTGGGGGGACAGGGTGGGGAAGACAGTAGTGAACTATCGGACTTTCCTTTTAGACGATTACAGTCAGCACTAATAACAGTCTTTTTTGAAATCTTTCAGTAGAACCTCATCCTGCCATCCCTCTAAAAGCACTAGAAAATGTTTCCTATTAAAACGAGGGAGGGAAACTACACACACACACACACACACACACACACACACACAAATTACATTAGTACAGTTTTTTTAAAGCCCTTTTTCAATTATTAGTACTCCAGCACAATGCAATTCCATTTCAAACACTGGGGGAAGCCAAGATCGCTCACCAGGGAAAGTCCTAAATCAAGAGGCGGCTGGCCAGGACTCATTCCCAGTAATAAATTACATTAACTAGCTATGTGATTGTAGGCAAGTGGACTTGCTCTTCTGCGGCCTGGGTTTTCTCAGAGCAGGGGGGTTTAAAAAAAAAGTGACGATCTTCGAGCCCCAGGGACATTCCCCAGGGCTAGGGGTCTCTTTGGCTGACTTTGTTACAGTAGAGGATGGAAACACATAAAGTTTAGAAAGCTTACAAGGAAACTGGAAATTCTACTAATAAATGTATCCCACACCCGCACAAAACAGGAAAGCACCATGAAATAGGGCATTCTCATCCCCGGGGAGCGAAGCAGGAGTCTCGCCTCCCTCGTCCAGACTTCTGTCACTTTTTCTTTTTTTTAATTTTTATCGGGGGCTCGTACAACTCTTATCACGGTCCACATTCACATCCATTGTGTCAAGCACATCCAACACAGGACAGGGAAAGAGAGCTGTTCCACTTGCCTCCCCTCTTTCTGTCACCCTATGCGCTCAGTGCTTTCTCAGGTTGACTCATTTTCCCTGAACTGCGAGTCAACATATTCTTAAGAGGAACAGCACCCACAGAAAACAATGAACTCCCACTTCAAACAAGGCGGGGGAGGAAAGGAAGAAAGCATAATGAAACTCCAACGAAATGCTGTTCTGCCCGGAAGGCCTGGAGTGTGAGGGCCTCTCGGTTAGAAAGTAAAGCCGAGAACTATCCAGAGAGGAGTTACCGATACGCCTGCACAAGGTGAGTGATGAAATAGAAACAAGGGAAGGGAGTGCTCCCACGTGCCTCAGGATTGCTTCATCCCAAGTCCAAATCCCACTGCTAGTTATCTGGAGAACCATGCAAAGTTACCACGATACAGACCTCATATTTTGGGGCTGTCAACCAAGGAACGCGACTGAGTCCAGGCCAGTGTTTGGGACGGCTCACCTCTGTGGCGAGCATGTCCTGTCACGTCTGGTCTAGAGCCACCTTGTCGCCAGCGTTGTCCACTGAGCTATTAAGCACTGTTATCTCCTCTATCTGGACGGCTTTCTCCCTATGCATCAGGGTGGGTCATTGATTGCTGGATGCAGGTGTCTATTCAACGGCTGCTCAACGGGGAGGCTTTCCCTGACCACCCTAAGTAAGATGGGAAGCCCTCTCTCACTATTTTTCTTCATAACATGTATCAACACCTGAATGGCCTACCCCTCTCTTCAACACCCATAGAAAATGTGGACGGAGTTCTATAGAAGCAGGGGCATGCGTTGGTCCCAGCATCTCATAGCTAGCACGTGGGCTCACACTCAAAAACCAAATGCACTGCCAATGATCTCGTTCCGACTCTCATAGCTGGGGAGGAGTGTTCCTGTGAATCTCCAGGGCTGTACGTTTTCCAGGGTGAGAGAGCCTCCTCTTGCTTTTGAGAAGAGGTTGGTGGTTTTAACCTGCCGACCTTGCTATGAGCCGCCCAAGGTATAACCCACTATGCCACCAGAGCTCGGTGGTCAGTAATCAGTCAATGGTTGTGGAATTGACTGCTCTCACCTTGACCTGGACAAGATTTCCTATTTCTTGACACACCCAGGGCCTGGCATGCGGGTCCTCAGGAGGATATGCTAATCGTGTCCCCCTGGAGCACATCGGGATACCCTGAGGAGAGCCCTGCTGAGCCATCACGGAAGTGATGGACTCGATCACAGCCAGAAGAACGGAAATCCACACGCGACTGACCAAAAGCAGAGTAATTAATTGGAAGATCTTGGGAAAAGTAGCCCAGGCTAGCATTCTCTCTGAAAACCCTATAATACAAAAAAGAAAAAAAATTCTGCCAGGAGCGCTCCTAACTTCAGGAGCCTCTGGAGCTGAGTCGCCCTGGTGGCACAGCAGGTTATGTGCTGGGCTACGTACTACATGGCTAGCAGTTCGAAACCGTCAGTCTCTCCTGGGGGGAGATGAGGCTTTTACTCCCGTAAAGACTTGCGGTCTCAGAAACTAAGGCCACCGGGAGTCAGAACTGACTTGATGGCAGTGAATTTAGTTTGGGGGTCTACACCTCAAGAGAGTGGTGAATGTGGATCAGCATGATCACTGGAGGCCAGGGCCCCTGGACAGACGGGAGAGGGAGACGGGCCAGCCCCATGTCCTGCGGCAGAGAGGAGGCCTGGGGCATAGAGTCCACGGGGTGGCCCAGCTCAAACTCAGGCAAGAGGAAAGCAAGTGTCAGCACAGAGACAGCCCGGCCAGGTTGGACACAGGCTGAGTCACCTGATGCCGATGCAAGAGGTGTCAGCAGCGCACCCAGAGTCAGAGCGCTGTCCTCCTCGCTGGCCTGTGGCTCAAAGCACAGCAAGCACAGGCCACGTCTGAGGAGGAGAACTGGTTTGGGAAAGAAACACCTTTCAAACCTCAGGGGGGGAAAAAGGAAACATTAACTCACTGCCATCGAGGCCAGGCCCACTCAGAGTTAGGATCCCCAACCACCCACTTCCCACCACCCCCAGGTGGTTCCTAGACTATACGTGTTTATGGGAGTGGAAACTCCCGTCTTTCTCCCATGGAGTGGCTGGTAGTTTCAAACTGCCAAATTCTTGGATCACAGCTCAATGCATAACCCCTCCACTGCCAGGGCTCCCAAAGCAAAGAATGGGCTGAAAGGTAAAAGCAGGCTGAACATCAGGAAGGGACACGGCAGAGGCACAGTGTGACAGCCAGGCCTAAAACAGGGCATTCTGTGGCCCAGCAGCCCTTGCCACCACAGCCTAAGTGAGACTCTGCCAGCCAGGGAGGCTGGGGTGCCAGGAAAGTAGAAGAGGTCAGAGTGGAGCTAGCTCGGTGATAGAGGCGGGGCCCAAGGAGGCTGGGAACAAGGCATGCAGACAAATGCTGCTGCCCTTCACCCACAGCCAATACTGGACTCATCTCTGAAATGACCTGACGGGAGCCCAGGGCGGCTTTCCAGATGATCTAGTGTCTAGAATGTGACCTTGGCCAGGGAGGGACACGCTGTGAAGTGTTCTTTACCCAGTGCCAGGCTGGATTAAGTCATTTTATCACCAGAAAGTGTCCTTACTGGGTGAGAAGAACATGAGACAAGGAACAGTGATCTATTGACATCTAACACGCCAACCAGAGAACCATCACCTCAGCGGATTCTGAGAAACCAACAGACGCACAGGGTTGACAGCATCCAGTTGCCTTCTGCTTTCTTCTATGTGTTTTGGGAACATGCTTGGAATGGGCAAGGGCGTGTAGCAGAGCAACAAGCTTAAAGATACAACTTGATTTCTCCTGGCGGGAACCAAGGGAGGGGGAGGGACGTAGTACAGAGGGGTGGGGGGTGACATCCAGAACATAAATAAGCAGCTCGCACTGATGGCCACACCAAGAATCTCTGAGCAGACCCAAACAAGAAAAGCTTTTTGATAACATGAGCTCAGTTCATTCTTAGACAAGAAGCTTCCTCTTGGTCAAAAAGAAAGCCATTTCTTCTCATGTGCCTCAATTCCTCATCAGAAAAGATGATCAAGTCCAAACAAATCAATTAATTAGGACCCAAGTGAGCAACCTATAAGAAGAGCTTGGTATATAACCTATACACAGGTACATGGATAAAGGCATCACACTATCCTCAAAACTCAAAGATGCCTTCACAGGATGGTTCGAGAGTTTTGTTGCACTTGCCCAAGTAAGACTGAGGCTGAGGGCCAGAGGGGCAGAGAGATGATGAAAAGTGCATCTTTGGGCATAGCTGAGAAGCATCATTCCTAACTGAAGAGCTGTAGCCGAAAGCATCCCTGATCCTGAATTGTAACTAGTTACTCCCCTATGAAACCCCGTCATCATGAGGATTGTCTGTCAGTTCTGTGTAGCCACCGTAATGAAGGATCAAACAGAGCAAGGAAATACCAAGGGCTGTGAGATGGGTGGTTGGCATCAGAATTAATCAAGAAGGTTGGAGGTTGAAGGCACCACTGACCTTTGGCTCGTAGGAATCAGCTTACGCTCATCATTCTCCCTCCCCCTTATAGAGGGAGAGGAGGGCAGACGCTGCCCCATACCATTCGTGCACAGAGTCACTCGACAAGCAATGCCAGGGCGCAGAGTGCATCATCTGTTCAGCAGCCAGCCTATTCTCCCATTTGACAGCTCTGAGGACATTAGCAAAACTCCAGGAAAACATCATTTTTCTACACAGACATGCTCAATTCTTTTCCACTGAACTCCCTGCCTGCTCCACTTGCTGGCTTAAAACAAACAAACAAAAGAAAAGCTGCTTTCCCTCAACTGCTCTGGGCCTTGCACCATTTTATTAAAAACAGCTTAATTTCTGGTTCTCAAAAAAATAAAAATACCTGAAGAACAAACACTGAGGGTCACCCCTCTTTGAAGAGCAGGCAACTGTGCTGTTTAAATTGCTTTAAAAGGACTATAGAATCAACTAAAGTATTTTAAAGGAAAAGCCTTTTGCCTTGCCTGTCTTCTTGTCTCCAACGATGTGCTATCAGCAGGCAGCATCTAAGTCAAATGCCAGAAAAGAGACCGGGGACTGAGAGTCGTTCATGCCTCTCTGATTGCACGCTACTTCTTCTGCTTTCAATAAAGTGGTAGAAATGGCACAGGTCTCTCAGTTTAACTCTGTTCAGACACCAAGGGTAATGAATTTTGTAAGGTCAATCCAATAGTAGGACTCTATGGTACTCCATATTTTCAAAAAAAGCCCAAAATATACATTCACTTGAAATTTGGTCAAATTAGGACATTACAATAAATGCTTCTTCCACTGGTAGGAGCTCTGGCGGCACAGCGGTTGTGAGTGAGGCTGGTAATCAAAAGGTCGGCAGTTCAAAGCTCCGAGCTATCCCCTGGAGAAAAAAGAGACTTTCTGCTCCGTGACCAGTTACAGGCTTAGAAACTCGTAGGGCCAGTTCTCCCGTGTGGCTAAGAGTCGGAATAGGAGTGGGGGTCAACTTGATGACAGTGAATCTGGTTTTGGAAGGTAACGCATTACCTTAGACTGTTCAGCTACTCAAAT
The DNA here is from genome assembly GCA_004026705.1 of Nesogale talazaci. Taxonomy (NCBI): domain Eukaryota; kingdom Metazoa; phylum Chordata; class Mammalia; order Afrosoricida; family Tenrecidae; genus Nesogale; species Nesogale talazaci. The sequence continues at coordinate 140,657 of PVJH01001125.1, read as the reverse complement.
ATTCATCTATCAGAGAAATTAGTGACAATTAGTTAGCAGAGGAGGACTGGAAAATCACTCAAAATAGGAGGCCCATGAGGGCTATCAGGTAATAAAAGTAGTCTTTTGTTGTTGGTATTTGGCTTGTTATTGCTATTGTTGTTGATGATGTAAGCTATTAGCCGCCTTCCATTTAGTTCTGATTCATAGCAGCCTGATAGACACCAAAACAAAGCACTTCCGGGTGCTGTGTTGTCCTTACCATGCTTTTGTAATTAGTGTTTTGAAAAAACAATGGGGTCTGAGTACCACTGACATGATTATTACTGCTATCAAAAACTGAAAAAAAAATATTGATTTCCAAGACCTATTAAAACACACAGGTCAGGTTTTAATTGTCTTTTCTTTTTTTGTCCAGTTTCGTTCCCTCTCCCTCAATCCTTGTTTGTTAAAAAGAGAGAGAGAGAGAGAAAGCCCGTGAAAGTATTACAAAGGAACAAGCCTTTCATAACACATCGTCTTCCTGATATAAGTAAAGCTAACAGCACTAGGACTGTTCCTCTTTTCCATAGCTGCCAACTCACCTTAAAATCAACATGAGACTCTCACCAAGCTACTGTCCTTACAAAACTAAATACCTCAGGGGTCTCAACAAAACCACGCTAGAAAAAGAAAGGCACCTTTAAAAAAAAAATCAAGTCAGACTTCAAGGAAGCCCCCATGGGCCTGTGTGACAGCCCAGGGAACAGGTGTGGGGCAGGCCTTTCTGGAGGCTGTCTCCTCCTTCCCTTCAGGAACCTGACCTTTCCAGGCAGCCGCTCTGGCACCCCTCGAGTAGTTATTAGGAGGCCTGCTGCCGGCCTTCCCATCTGAACTTTCCACATGGCTCCTCATGCCAAAGGCTGAGATATGACCTGGCTCTTTGATGAGAACATGCCTCCCAAGCAGCTTGCCAAGTCCCCCTGGAAACATTTCTAAATGTCTTCTCTAACCTCCCTCCACCTCACAGCCACAGCTCCTTCTCCCTTCCCTCCCTGGACTTCCTCATTCCATCGCCTCCACGGGTCCCTCCATTGCTGAATCTCTGCAGCCCAGGCACCCTAGCCAATTTCAGAGACTCGCCCAGCCCCTCGCCTAAAAGTCCAACTTCTGACCCAATGGCCGGAGTTCCAGCAGTTCTGGCACTGGTTTTAGATGATCTTTTTGAGGCCTACCTGCAGGAAGCTCAGTGACAGCTTCTCCTCGAGCTTTCTCTAGCTTCTCCCTGACCCAGGGAAACTCCTGCAGAGATTCCAGGAATGTGTCAAATGCCTTAGGACCCCGAGAAGGCAGGATATCAAGCAGCAGCATTGTTTTCCGGAGGCCTGTAGTTTGTGCTTTGATTTCTTGAATGTGATTCTCTGTCAAGATCCCTTCCTGGTAAAGGTACTGAAGAACCAGTCCCTCCACCAAGACCTCCGCTCCCAGCTCCAGGCGAAGTGAACGAAGCACCTGCTTGTCTCTAGCCTCCATTTTCCCCTGGGAAAAGACAAAAAGTAACCCAGATTGGTACAGCTAGGAACTGGAAACATCGGGAGTCCAGAACAGAGAAGCCCTTCAGAACCAGTGCTGAGAGTGGCAATACTGGGACAGTGCAGGCAGGGTGGGGTGGAAAGGGGGAACCAATTACAAGGATCTACATATAACCACCTCCCTGGGGGATGGTCAACAGAAAAGGGTGTGAAGGGAGATATCGTACAGTGTAAGATATGACAAAATAATAATAATTTATAAACAATCAAGGATTCATGAAGGAGGGGGGAGCAGGGAAAGAAGGGGAAAAAATAAGGAGCTGAGTAGAAAGCTCAAGTAGAAAGCAAATGTTTTGAGAATGATGATGGCCACAAATGTACAAATGTGCTTGACACAATGGATGAATGCATGGATTGTGAAAGGGTTGTATGAGTTCTCCATAAAATGATTTTTGGGGGGTGGGCATCACTGCCCTGGTGTAAGTAGGAGGTCCAGCCTTGCTCCTGGAGAGCTGCTGCTAGATTTGAACCGCCAACCCAGTGGGCAGCAGAATTTTTTTAAAAAAGAAAGAAAATGTAACACAGATTCCAGGAACACAGAAGAGACCCTTAGAAGAGTCTTCCCCCTAAAAAAGAGTGTTGTGACCATTTAAACTACTTTAAGTTCAGGGAAATCACTGCATTATTAACAGAGGCCCAGGCCTTGGTACCATAGTCAATGCAAACATTGGAAGACTTGATGTATTTAAATGACAACGCTGATGAAGAACATTGAAAAGCACCATGGACTTCCAGAAGAACAAACAAATAAGTCTTGGTAGAAGTCTCCTTAAAAGGCAGCATGGTGAAACTTATCTCAGGAGAGGACCCTACTGCTTGGGAGAGAGTCAGTGAGAAGGACTGACACTGAGGCTGCCACAGCAGGCTCAAGCTTAGGAATGGTGGGGAGGATGCACAGGACGGGGACTGTTTGCTTCTGTTGGACATAAGTCAGAGCTGAGTCCATGACACCTAACAAGAAGGGTGTCAAAGCATGGAGTTTCCATAGGGGTTTGAATATCACGAACCAATGTGAAGACACATCTTCCCGTCTCAGTTTTTACCTTTCACACCACGGCGGTGGGTCACTGTGTGAAAGGCAAGTCTAAGAAAGAGACTGGCGGGTGTGAGGGATAGGTCAGAGACCCAGCATGAAAAAGTCATTTTCATCTGAAAATTATAAAGCAACCTTTTGGTAAACTTGAGAAGAAATCGTGATTTTATTTTAACATGACCTTCAGCAGTCACACACACACACAGAGCGCTCCTTCACCAGTTCAGAAGGGGCCACTATAGAGACAGGTGTCATTTTGAAAATGGGCACTGGCAGAACCTGGCCTACAAAGGGAAGAGGGCGGCAGAATCCAGCAGATTCTAACGGGTTTGAGGATCTTTTTCATTAAGAAAAAATGACCTTTACAGAATCACCTTCAAGACCAAAACTTATTGCTTGTGCCTTGGTAACGGACAGGTCAGATGTTCAAAATCATTTTCTCTGCAGGAGGATAAAGAGGGGGCTTCCTATTCCTGCCTGTAAAGAGAAACTCACAGGGATAGTTCAAACCCCATCTTTTAGGGCCTTGTGAGTCCGAAGGGATTCTGAGGAGTGAGGGTGTCCACAATAAGCATTATATACAGTCTCATTCATTCCCTGGAAGAATTCAGAATCTAACAACATTCTTGTAGCCACTTCACAAGCATGAGCCATTACAAGCAATTCTCTCTTTTCTTCTTTGTTGGTCCCTTTTAACGGACAAAAAAAAAAAAAAAATCTACATTCTGGCCTGGGTCAGCAACCCACCATTTGAAATCACATTGTCAGGACCGCGGCAGCAGTGGTCTGGGGCGGGCTGTAAATCCCTGACACTTACAGAGGGTAAGTGACGGGCAGGGCGGGCGTCGAGCAGCAGCCAGTGCTTCAGAAACCCAGAGAGCAGCGGTCGGCGGGGCCTATTCCTCCTCGCTGCCTGCAGGGCTGCACGTCAGGGGGCTGTGCACCTTTGCTGCAAGAGAGCCGTTTGGGGGCTTTTTTATCTTCTGCCTTGCTAGCTCAGACCTTGCTGTATTAAGAAGAGGCACAACTAAGAGAGATTTTCGGGGCAACTCGATCCTCTAGAAAAAGGTGGGCACGATCTTTAGAAACGACGCAGGGGCGAGTGGGTGTCCGCTTGGTTCCACGACTGACCGGCTCGCCAGTCGGTCTCGGAAAGTCTGCCTCGGAGAGCAAGTTAGAGACGCGAGAGCGGCGCGCGGGGCCCGGGACGCAGACGCGGCGGCGCAGGGCCTTCCAGAAAAGATGGACACGGACTTTCTGGTTTGTTCTTACTTACGTCTGCAACCACGTCTCCTAACGAGGGGGAAAAAACTGCAACCGGAACACAGACTGTTAAGGAACCTGCACGGCAGGTGCCATCTTTGTTTAAGGCGAAGCCGTGCACAGGAAGTGCTGTCGCCATCTTTGTTGAGGGCAAAGAAAAAAAGGGCCTGTCGCCATCTTTATTAGGGGTCTAAGCGTCTGACTGAAGCCTTTTCCGCCATGTTTTCTACGGGTAAACAGTACAACGGCCTGGGGGTGGAAAAGACCATCAGCCGGTGGGCCATCTAAGTAAGGAATAATAGTTGGACCATCATATTGATTGACATAAGTTAGTGGGGTCACTACTCACAATCCCAACAGTGATTGTGACCCCTTTATTTAAAATAGATGGGACTTTCTGCTCCTATAAAGATTTACAGCAGGAAGAGACAGACCAGTCAAGGGGCAGTTGGGCAGTGATGATGCATACACGTTTCCTCTAGTTCTTGAAGCCTTCCTCATGGTCCCAACTCTACCTTACAAATCCAGATGGACTGGAGAAGGTGCCCTGGTGGAGAGAGGAGCTGGGGATATGGGGAGATGAGGATGGATGAGCCCCTTAGGGCAGTGGTTAGATTGGGGTTGCTGGAAGGGTAGAGAGGGTGGGGTGGAGAGACGGAACCAACTGTAAGGATATACACATAGGCTCCTATTGGAAGGATGGGCATCAAAGGAGTGGGTTGGGGGAGAGGTCGGGCAGTGTGAGATATGACAGAACAATAATAATTTATAAAGTATTGAGGGTTGGTGGGAAGGAGAGAGGAGGGGAAGGGGGGAAGGGATGGAAAAGCCGATACTAGGGCCTCCAGGGAAAAGGCGGATGATTGGAGAACATCACGATTGGAGAGCAGCGGACATGTGAAGGTGCCTGGCACAGTATGTTTATTTATGTATTGTGAAAAGTGATGTATGAGCCCTCAATAAAATGATTTAATAAAAATAAATAAATAAAAAGAAAATTAAATTAAAAAAAAAAAAAGATTTACAGCCTTGGAAGCCCAGGGGCAATTCTAATGTACCCTAGGGTCGCTAAGAATCAGGATTGATTCTATGGCAATGAGTTTGGTTGGAGTCCCTACTCTTACGGTCTCCTAACTGAAAGTTATATTTGTATATATATATGTGTGTGTGTGTATATATATATATATTTATATTTATATCTTATTCCTCTGAAGATATTCATAAAACATAAGTGCATCAGAATTCAGATGCAGTAATTAGCTGGCTTCTCGAGGAAGAAAGGGATTTGTCATGGGTAACTAGTGACATTTGAAATCACCAGGAAAGCTAATGAAGGAATGGGGTTCTAGGAATGCCTCCCTAAAGCGACGTTGCTTTTGTGTCACCTGACAATAGGTAGATGGAATCTTCTCCATAGACCCAACCTCCTCTCAACTCCAAGCAAACAACTGGGACACTGGGATGTTACCCAAGCCCCCACAGCAACGACATCAAAGCAGCACTTGCTAGTTTTATTCTGATGCATCTAATTATAAAAACCTACTTGTGGGTAGAAATTTAATTACAAGGGTGTCCTGAGCTTATAGTTTAGGCCTTTCTGGAGCAGAGAAATTCATGCTGGCGGGCAGGGGGTTGTGGGGTGTGGAGGGGCAGGTCAATCTACTTCTCCACTGTGTTTTTTATTTCAAAGGCAAAATTTTTTTAAATTGCATACTTATAAAAGAGAATATAGTTTCATAAATCCCTTATGCCAAAAGTTGAGTGTCCTTTCTCAAATCCCTTTAAGACCATCCCAAAAAAAGACATTCATTGATTCATTTTTAAATGAATTGGATGATATGGATTGAAAGTCATATTATATGTGCAAAAAGTGGTTGTCAGGAACAGGAACAAAATATCATTATTTCTATAGAGGTTTTTAAAACTAATTCCTCTGGTGGGAAGTGAAAATATCTTTGTAAAAAAAATCAATGAAAAGTAATTTTAGCCCTGTCCCCTGGGAAATTAACGATTGTTATCTGTTTAGAATGTTACTGTATCAATATACTATTTTTACTGTGACATTAGGGCTGGCATATTTGCACTTCTGTATTTATTATTGCTGATGTTGTACATATGTGGAAACTGTGAAATCATAGTGGCCAGGTGTCTTTATCAAAGCCACACAATTAAAATATAGCAAAACCTGAATTTTAAGCAGGTAACTCTGATTTTTCTATTGCTTCATATGCATGTAAAAGTTGGACATTGATTAAAGAAGATCAAAGAATTGATGTGCTTGCACCATGGTGCTGGAGAAGAATGTTGAAAGTATGAGGGACTGCCAAAAAGACCCATCTGTCTTAGAAGAAGTATAACTAGAGTGCTCTTGAGAGGCAAGAATGGACAGACTTCGATTATGTACATTGGACATGTTGTCAAGAGAGACCAGTCCCTGGTGAAACACAGCAAACTTGGTGAAGCAGAAAGGTGGTGCAGGAAAGTAGAGACAACCTCCACGAGATGTATTGGCAGAGTGGTTACAACGATGGGCTCAAGCATAGGAATAATTGTGAAGATGGACCAGGACTGTGCGGTGTTTCGTTCTGTTATGCATACAGTTGCTCTGGACCCAAACTTACTCAATGGCCCCTGACAACAGCACCTCTGATCTTATACTTTCCCCAGTGTTCTACATAAAGAGTGAGGAGTTTGTTTTAATGACAGGACAAATATTGTAGCTATATCATCCTGATGCTACCACCTATTCTTTTTTTTTTTTGGGGGGGGGGGCATCAGTGCCTCTGGTGGTCGTGGGCGCTACCCAATGCTGCTCCTGAGAGCCACCGCTGGATTTGAACCGCCAAATCCACAGGCCACAGTCCTGCACTCATACGCCACCAGGACTAAGTCCACTACCACTTATTCTTATCTTCTGAGGACTTTCTTCTCCTTCTTCCTGAAGGACTGAGCCCCACCTCAACCCCACCCCAGCATACAACAATACTTCAGAGTAACATTCAGCATGTTTAGCATCACTTCAATAAATACCTTAAACCAAAGCTTCTGTAAAGACTCACATACTGATCAGAATCACTAACACAGAATTACTCCTCCACTCTTTCCACTTTCTCTCTGTAGGCTGGATTGTGTCGCTACAGATGATTAAGCACCTGTTATGATCGGATAACAAATCCGTTTTCAGGGAGGACAGATCTTTTTCTTTTTCTCTCTCCTTTACCATGTCTATTGTACCTAATATGAACCTGCAAAGTAAGAATTTAAAAAGAACCAATGTAGTATTTCTTTGACTTTGACTTTGACTTTGGTCTTTAAATTTATACCATATATATGTATATATACACATGTATATATTTGGTCCTTTCTGTTTCATAGATATAAAAATTAAGCCCTGGAGAAAAGCAGATTCTTTTCAAGTACACATGGAATATTTATAAAATTCAATTGGTTGATTTGGATTGAGGGTTTGAGATGATAATCTCATGGGGACATTTGACCAATTGGCACAATATAATTTAGGAAGGTAGTGTTGTACATCCTACTTTGGTGAGTAGCTTCTAAGATCTGAAAAGCATACAAGAGATCATCTGAGTTATAATTATTGGTCTCTACTTATTCAGAGCAATGAAAGAAAGAAACCAAAGATTCGAAGACACTAGTCTACAGTGTTAAGAATCTACACAAATTACAGCCTCACCGACCTAGAAACCAGAAAAACTAGATGTTCCTAGCTACTGAAAGTGACCATTCTGGCCAGGAACACAATAGATGCTCCCAGATAGAATGGGAGGAAAAGATAAGACAAAACTCAACTCCTTAAAAAAAGGTCAGGTTATTGTGGTAAGAGTTGTATGAGACCCAATAAAATGATTTTTTTTTAAAAAAAAAGGACAGGTTTTCTGGACAGGTAGAGAATAGAGAAATTCAAAATTAAAAAAAAAAAAAAAAGAAATTCCAAGATGATCGTTCTGTTGTTCCCTTTAAACTTGGCCTGAGAACCACTTCTGGAGCTCATCTTTCAGCCAAATGACAGATTTGCTCATGAAATAATATCACCTTTGAATAATGGACTCCTCTAGCCATCTAAATGAAACCAAACGGCAAACATTTGCCTGAGACCAAAGATGAGACTGTAAGGGGGAACAGAGAAGTTTAATAAATGAACAGAAACAGAACAACCAGCATGGAAATAGCGGGCATGCTGACACCCTGTGAATCCATGCTACTCTCCCTGCCATTCCATCAACGCCACTCACAGTGACCTTACAGGACAGGAGAGAAGTGCCCCTCAGACTTCCCAAGAGTGTAACTCTATGGGAGTAGGAAGCTGGGCCTTCTTCCTAGGAGATCCTGGTGGTTTAGAACTGTGGATCCTGTGGTTAGCAGCCCAACACATAACCACTACGCCACCTGGGCTCATCACTGAATAATATATATCCAGAAACCAAACCATCTCTTTGTTAGTCTGGGTTGACTAGAGAAATTCATTACACTCGTGTGTGAGAAAGAGTTTTATATAAAAGAGCAATTGTATATTGAGAAAATATCCAGCCTGTCCAGATCGAGTCCATAAGTCCAATATTAGCCCATATGTCTGATAATAGTCCATAAAGTCTTCTTGAGACTCAAAGAGCACATGCAATGATGCCTAATGCAGGAAGACCACAGGCCTGTGGGTAGACGGTCTTGTGAATCTAGTGGCAGAGAAAGCATCTCAACACAGACGTGGGTTCCACACATCTCCACTTTCTAAGTGTCTCCACAGCAGGAAAGCGAAGGCAGAGAGAGTGAGTGTCTCCCACCTGCAAGGAGGAATACAAGAGTTCCCAGAATCCGCAGGAGAAAGCCATGCCCACACAGAGGCCTTATTGGCTATGATCTGATTGACAGACTAGACTCCACCCCTTCACTCAAGTTGAGAGGATTATGAAACTGCCACAATGAACAGCCTATGAGTTGATTTCAACTCGCAGTGAATCTGTAAGGCAGTGTAGAACTGCCTCTTTGAGTTACCAAGACTGTCAATCTTTATGGGAGCACACAACCTCATCTTTCTCCCACAGAGTGGCTGGTGGCTTTGAAATACCAACCCTGCAGTTAGCAGCCCAGATCGTCACCTATTTCCCTACCAGGGCTTCTTAAATAATCAGTCTACACATTGTTTAATGAAAATTAAATTGGCTGTGTAAGTTTTCATCAAAATCACAATAAAATGTTAAGAGAAAAAGAATTGTTTTTTTTTTGGGGGGGGGGCCGGGACATCATTGCCCCCTCAGAAAAAGGATTTTTAAGATAATTAGGAATCCAAGCAATTGAGATATTTGAATGCTAAAATAAGTTTGTAGTGTTCTGGCATAAAAGATGAAAAAAATCTCTTATATTTTATAATTTTAATCTCTAACAAAATAAGCATACTGAACCATATAAAGGGACTAATATTTCCCAGACACTGGTTTCAAGTGGGAATTCCTTACATAGAGAAATCCCAAGACTAATGTTCTATTGTTCTCTTTAAACTTAGTATGAAAACCACTTCTGGAGCTCATCAGATAAATTAACAAAATATGTTTATTCCATCATATTTTGTGTAAGAGACTAAACAAAGTTCTTCAAATGTATATTTCTAATACTAATCCAATATACAAGATAATGCATGGCAGGAACTGCCTTTCTGGTGATCTAATTACATACAATGACTAAATCTGAGAGATAGTATATGAATGCAATCTAAACTCTCAAATATCAATAACAAACAAGCACAGAAGGTAATCTCTAAGTTCTTAGTGAAATATCTACTGAACTGATAGATCAATAAGTAAGAAAAATCCACAGGCTTTATATAATAAACAGGCATAAAATGAACAGATGTCTTCCTCACTCAAAAGATTATAGACAAGCAAGCTTCATGGGTGCCAAGGAAAGGGGACAAGATTTCTTTCTAAAATCACTTTATTGGGGGCTCATGCAACTCTTATCACAACCCATACATGCACCCATTGTGTCAAGCACATTTGTACATGTGTTGCCATCATCATCCTCAAAACATTTTCTTTCTGCTTGAGCCCTTGGTAGCAGCTCTTCATTTTTCCCCCTGCTTAATCATAATTTTTAGAGATTTGAAACTACTTAATTACAGGGTCAGTCCATAGTGACACAAATTGTTTGAGTTCAGTTACTCACCTAGAAATTGGTGGTTCAAATCCACCTGGAAGAAAGCTCTAGTGATTTGCTTCTATAAAGATTACAGCAAAAAAAAAAAAAAAAAAAAAAAGGTCCCCCTATGGAGTAGTTAAATTCTGTAACACACGGATCTCCATGTGTCGGAATGAATCTGATGACAATAGGTTTGGTTTTTGATTTAGAATCATCTGGACAAATATTTGGCCAAACCACAGATTCAGGCATCATGAAGTGTGAAAGATAGCATTTTGACACATCCCCTACATCTGCCTTCTCAAATAGCCTTGGGCATTTGCATTACCAGTTGGCCACAGAAACCAAAAGAAAACATCACCCTGGATCTTACTAAATGTTTCCTTCGAGGCAAAAATACATGGTCATGGTTCTGCAGAATGAATTGTCCATAAATGTACCAAGTAGTTGAGTGAGCAAAGCTTTTATCAGGTTATTTAATAAAGTCCATTTAAAAATTAGAGGATGACTTCTAAATATAATGATTTTTGCTTCAGCATAATTGAAGCTAGGCTGTTCTCTCTGATTACAGTCCACCAAAAGGTTTATCTGCTTCTTAATAAAACAAATGAAACCATTAGTCCAGAAGAGGGTCCTTTCTTTCCTTTCTATGTGGGCTGAGAGATGGACATGCATCCAGCCCACCCACTAGCAATACAAGAAGTATAGGATTTTGAATCAATAGTGGATAATAGTATTGATGCATTAGACCTGTTCTTTAATTTGGTTTTGTTTTTGTTGTTGTTGTTTTGTTTTGTTTTGTTTTGGAGGGGGCATCACTGCCCTCTGGTGGGAATTGGAGGCCCAGCCTTGCTTCTGGAGAGCTGCTGCTGGATTTGCACCGCCAACCCAGTGGGCCGTAGTCCCACACTCAACCACTATGCCACCGGGGCTCAGCCCAGACCTGTTCTTTAGAGAGACTATGCTCAACTTACTAGATAATAGAAATGAGTGGTTGAAGTGCTGATAGATCTTTTCTTTCTCTTCTCCCAAGTTAATGAGGATATGAATGCTGAGATGCTTGCAGTGCTAGCTAGGGAGAAAGATGAGTTGGGTAGAAATATGGCTCTCTCTTCTAACCACTCCTCCCATTGACCAAAAGTGATTTGGAAGAGGAAGAGATGGAAGAGATTAAGGATTAGATTGTCACCAAATTCTCTTTGCTCATGTAGATGTTTCCTAGTGGCCTAAGAACACCACACACACACACACACACACACACACACACACACACACTTCTTTTTGGATTTTGTTATTGCCAAAGAATACAGAACCTACCTCTTATGCCCTTGTTCCTTTCCCCAATGTACACCTTATTGACATCAGTCATGTTGTATAAACCTCACCCATATTTGGTGTCACCTTTCCTGTTTCTATAGACAAAAAAAAATGACTCCTCGCGAGGGAGGATTGTGAGGATGGGGCGGGACCAGGCAAAGCTTCATGATGTTGTACATAAGATAACTAAAAGTTAGAGCTGACTCAGTGACGCCTAACAACCACACCACGACTTAGGAAGTACTTTTCTCTCTTTCCTCCCCCTCCCCTAATAATCACTAGTGAAATTTAGTTTTTGTATATATGCCTATTCATGACATTTCATAAAAGAACAAATAAGTCGATTTTTAAAACATTTGCTTTTGGTGTCTCTCTGTGTGTGTGTGTGTGTTTAACTAACATAACTCCACATAATATCCTCCAGGATCAGCTACCTTGCAAAATATTTCAGCTCACTTTTCCTCATCACTAAGTAGTCTTCCTTTGTTTGCACATACCACATTTTATTTATCCACTCATCTCTTGATGGGCACGTCTTTTCCTCTTTTGAATAGTGCTGCAATGAGCACAAGTGTGCATTTCTCTGAGTCACTTCCATCAGATCCCTCAAATATATGAGGGGTACCCTAAAAAATGGAATAAAGTTTCACTGGGCAGAGATTTCATAGTATGCATTTTTCCTGCTAAGTGGGCCTCAAACAACTCGCTCTGAGTTAGGGCACCCACTGGTATCACCTCAGATAGTTCTCTCTGGTCACAGTGAATTTTTTCATGAAAGCAGTTTCACTCCTACCTTGGTGCTAGTAATGGCCAATTTAAGATAGCATGAACCTGTGATATTTTATTTCCCACTCAGGAAAAAATACTGCAGAAACTGTTCTGATGTTGAACACAGCTTCTAAGGACGGCACTATAAGAAAAACTCAAGTGTATCAGTGGTTTTCTCATTTCAAAAGAGATAAAATGTCCACTGGGGACAAATCTCATCCTGAACTTCCATCAACTTCCCAAGTAGACAAAACTATTGACGAAATCCATGCACTTGTGCTCAAAGACTGACCACGAACCATTGAAGATGGGGAAGTTATTTGGACTATCTTGTATCAGTGAATTTTAATGGAAGATTTGGGACGGAGCAGGATTGCTGAACAATGCATGCCTCAGATTCTGATTAATCAGGTAAAAGAGTATTAAGTGCTTTGAAAGAACAACTCCAAACAAGCCAGACCTTTTTTTTCCGAAGTTCATTACTGGTGACATGGTGCTATGCTTTCAGTCCAGAAACCAAACAACAATCAAGCCAATGGAAAATGCCATTGTCACCTAAGCCAAAAAAGCTCCTCAAATGAACTCAAAGATCAAGATGATGTCTGTTTGTTTGTTTGTTGATGTGAGGGTGATAGTGCATTTGGAGTTTGTTCCACCAGGTCAGGCTGTCAATCAAGCTTTTTAGTTAAAAGTTGTATAAAGATAGGTAACAGTGTGCTGGAGGGGTGAGGGTGAGCACGTGCTGTAGAGCAAAGGTCTGATTTGTGGCAGACGGCGGACTGGTTTTGACATCACAACAATGCACCTGCTCACACAGCCATCTCAGTGCACCAGTTTGGGGCAAAAACATCATGCTTCTCTTGTCTCACACACCTAACTCACCTGATATTGCTCCTTGAAACTTCTTTTTATTTCCTCTAATGAAGAGGTACATGAAAGGACAGTGATTTATGCCATAGAAGAGGTGAAAAAAAAAGAAGAAGAAGGTGCTGTCAGGCATCCAAAGAGATGAGTTTGAAAAACATGTCCAAGAATGGAAATGCAGATATGACAAATGAATTAAGTATTATGGAGAGTACTTTGAAGGTGATAAGGTTGTTTTATTTAAAAGTTTAGCTACATGGTTCTGAAAAACAAAATTCATTTCATAAGTACCCCCTCATACACCTAAAAGTGGAATTGCCAGGATGAATAGCAGCTTTACCTTTAGTTTTTGTTTTGTTTTTGAGAAACCACCAAGTTATTTTCTCCAATGCCTGCACCATTTTGCATTCTTAGTCAACAGAGAATTCTTAAGTTGGCTGAGCCCTGGTAGTGCAGTGGTTGTGTTAGGGACTGCGGCCCACAGGTTTGACGGTTCAAATCCAGCAGCAGCTCTCCAGGAGCAAGACTGGGCTTCCTACTCCCACCAGGGCAGTGATGCCACAAACAAACAAAGTAAAGAATTCTTAAGTTAAGAAATCAATTAATAAGCCAAAGATCCATTTGAACATAAAGACTAAGCAGACTGTAGAAGAATATCAGTTTTTATGTAAACCAACACTCACTGAATGCTCTATTAAAGAATCCAATTATTCTCCACAGCTCTAACTATAATTTTTTCCTTTATTTACCAATTGTTATTTCTTTTGAGGAGTTATTAACTGTTTTATTGGCATATAATTTACATCTCATGGAATTTATTAGTTCAATCCTATTAAAAAGAGGTGTACAATCATCACCATAATCAATTTTAGAACATGTTCTTCTTTCTTGTTCTTATGTTTACCAGTTCTCCATTTCCCTCCAACCTCCCCTGCTGTATCCCTAAGAATCTATTAAACTAGTTATTGTGTTCATAAATTTACCCACTCTGGAGTCTAAAATGAACCAGGAATAAACATAATCTACATGAATGGATTTTGCGCTCACATTAATTGTAGCCCCAATCTAAGAACAATTCATTTGAATGATGTGGACCTGCTTGAAATTCTCTCTCATGAAGAGATCACTGCAGATGTGGGTGCGATAGCCAAATGTGATGAGGAAATTTGAAGGTGCCTGGCTGTCAGAAAGAATAATATCTGGAGTCTTAAAGGGTTTTCTTAAGACAAGCAAGCCATCTAAGTGAAGTGTCAGCTATGTCCGCACAGAAGAAGCATTTTAGTCTGTGTGATCCCAAAATAGTAAATCATAAAATCTAAGACCAGGGGAGGGAACAGTATTAGAACCTAATTTCTGAGCACCCAGTTCACAGAAGGCTGTGGATATCAAAGCAAAATTCATTTCTAGGGTTCCTACAGGGATTAAGTCTCTGGTGAGTCTCCTCTGACCATAGACTAGGGAAGCGAACAGCCTTTCTCTCAGAGGGTGCATTGAAAAATGAATTATCGCAGATGTAGGTAGGTTAAAATTTAGCACCTCATCATGTGATCTCCCTGTTGACTCATTTTAAATATGTACTGTAATATTTTCTTCTTTTCTATTGAGGTTTTCCTCTGACTTGTTTTGTTATTGTTGGCTTTTTTGTTTTGTATGCTTTTCTGTAGAACCATAATTTTTAAAGATAAAATTGTTCAAAGCATCTATTATGTATCAGAAATGGTACATATTACATGATTGCACTAAATGGCATGTAGATACATTATTTCATTTAACTTTATAAATGATTTCACAGCCTTATGAGTCAAGCATAACTAGTTAAGTGGCTGTCAGAGTTGCTTTTTATTTTTTTAATCACTCTTACCACAAAGTCCCGAACTCTTCACTATTCTAGTAATTTTTCTGAGTTGCCAGATTTCCTGGGACTATTTGCCCAGGAAAATAAGTTCTTAGAAACGTAGCTTCAAGAGCGCCCTCCTGGAAGTTTTCAGCATTAGTCTTATCCACATTGAGGGTATATAGAGATTGAGGTTTGGCTAACCAATGCCATTCTTTTTAAAGCACAGTAAGGCATTTAACCTAACATTTTCTATATATATATATTTTTAAGTTGCCATCAGATTAGTTGTGACTTATGGCAAACCTGTTTATGACATAGTAGAACTGTAACCCACAGTATGTCAGTTAATAATTTTAAAGAAATACATCACCAAGCCTTTCTTCTAAGGCACCTCTAGATTGACTAGAACGTCCAACCTCTGGGTTAGCTGTCAAGTGTGTGAACTGTTTGTATAATGTAAGGACACATTTCTTAGATTAAGCAATGACTGAATATCCTGTACAGTCTCTGAAAGCTATGCAGTGATTATCAAACACTGTCCAACAGGCAATCTTCCAAACTCATGTAACTAAAAATTTCTATTACTGTACAGGAGGACTGGGTCATTTTTAGGGTCAAGTCAATGAATGCACATTATATTTCTTAGAAAATTTTGAAAGATTATACAGTGTAATGCAATCACAGACTACAAGAGATGTTAAGTTATTCATCATCAATTACTTCTTGGGTGGGGGGGAGAATGAGACAGTTCAAGTGTGTGTCACTATAGGACCTTTAATTGAGTGAATGCAAATCCATTGTTTACTACATTTAATTCTCAATGTGTAACTGAGAATCAATTGTGGTCTTTGAAGTGATTTTTCCCAAATTAATACACATGATTTCAAACTTTCAAAATGATGCCAAGTTTATTATATTGGTATACACATAGTTTCTAGGTTATCATCAATTTTATTAAAATTTTCTAAGTCACCAATATTACATGTAATAATCTGTGGACATTTATTTTACCTTAATGTGTCAGGAATAATCAATAGTAAAACAAAATAGAGGAAAAGTTACTATATTGATAAATGATTTCTTTAAAACATTGCCATAAGTCTTACCATCAGGACATGGTAGTTTAACCTTTGATTGCAGTAGCAATGGTGGTGTCCCTGGATGGAATATTGAAGCTATTGTGTGGAATTGCCAAGTATCCTGGATGTGGCAAGTATCCATGTAGGTGTATGAACCTAGTGATTACAGGTTACTGGCAGCATTATTGAATGAAGTGACTGCCCAATGAAAGAAGAGAGACCAGTTTATTCTGACATTGCTTCCAAAGAAGTAATTGACTATTACCAATGTGTTTACTTGTCTGTTGTGAAATGATGGTGATACAAAACTTAGCTGATTTTATCAAGGAAGAGATCATTTTGTTTTATGGCTAGATCATGAACAAATGCTGGAACTAGATTAAATGTTCACAACATTCTAGCTATTTTTTTAATTCTAGCTAGTTTATGTCAGCATGCCACACTACCTTAGAGAAACACAAGTTAATAGCAAATAGATTATTTCTCAGGTATTTTTTCGTGATTTTTAGGAGATTAATTTTTATTATAAAAATTATTATTAGGGCTGAGCCCCGGTGGCGTAGTGGTTGTGCGTGGGACTGCAGCCCACTGGGATGGAGGTTCAATTCCAGCAGTGGGGCTGGGCCTCCAACTCCCACCATCAGAGCAGTGATGCCCCCCCCAAAAAAATAAAAAATATATATATTATTAATTCTTTTATTGGAGGGCTCTTACAAATCTTCTAACAATCCATCATTTAATTGTATTAAACACACTTGTACCTATGTTGCAATCAACATTTTCGAAACATTTTCTTTCTACTTGAGGCCTTGGGAGCACTTCCTCTTTCCCCCCCTGCCTCCCTCCCCCTCCCAACCACGTGAATCATTGATCACTTATATACTGTTGTTGTTGTTTTGTGTCTTACACTGTCCATTGTCTCCCTTCTTAAATTATACTATTTTTGTTAAAAAAAAAAATGATTGACCTGTGGTCACACTGTTTGGATTTGAAGTGGATAACTGACCTGTGGTCACAATGTTTGGATACAAAGTATATAATTATGAGCATATGTGAGTGAACATTTAGATGTTTTGCTAAAATAAAATTTTGAAATTGTCAAACAGTAAGAGTAAAATGAAGCATATCCATTGTGGCTTACACAGGGGTGCTGGTCATACAGGGGTTTCAGACTGGGCTGCTAACAGCAAGATCAGGAGTTCAAAACTGTCAGTTTCTCTTAGGAGAACGATGACACTGTCTAGGGTCACAAAGAGTTGCAGTTGCAGATGCCTCTCTGTCCCCTGAACTCAGAATTGAGACCAACATTTGTGGTTGGTGGTGTGGAATCTCAATATCTTTACTCTACCACCCAGTCTACCTTCCCCCCCCCATGCAGAAGTTTAGTCCCAATGGCAGCAAAATAGAACTTCCCGGCAACTCATCCAGAAGCTAACAGCTAGGGCCCCGTGCCTTGGTAAATCAAACAGTTGACCTGAACTCTGGGTGCTTCAAGAGTATTTTTAATTTTTTTATTTGTGTGTGTGTGTAAAAAAAAAACACACAAAAAATAGTTTTCCCCTAAAGAACCTGGGACTTGATATACTAGCAAGTCTTTGGGATCCCTTCCATGAGCGCAGCACTTGCTGAAGCTGGGTCTTGTCTCCATCTGGTCTCCCCCTGGTTAGAAGCTCCCTCTTTCACCCGAGGCTTCCATTCTTACTGTCTATTTCCACCAAGGATTGGCTGTGTGGAGGGCAGATTGCATGGCATTATACAGAATCAGATACCACTACACTCTTTCCTATGGAATACTCCATCCTGTAGAGCAGGGAAGCAGTGAGCCACCAAACCAAGGAATCTCTTCTGTAAACACAATAACATCAATCTGCTGTACTCTCCCTTTATCTTATATTGGGTCCATAAATGACTCTGTTAGATTATTAGATATACTTGCCACCTACCCCACCCACTACTACTTCAAGACCCAATTCCCCATCTCATAGTGAGGCATAACTTCATATAAAATAGCAAGTACTAACACACTTATTAAAATTCCCTTTTCCAATTTATCAAAAACAGCCATATTTAACCAAGACTATTTATGCTTAATACTATCACTTAAGACCTAGTCTTGGGGTCTGATCTTCTATTTGTGCTACCCACCCAATTCTGTTACTTCTTCCTCATCTCCACACAACACGATTTCTAGCTTCTATCTGATCTTCCTCTTCTAACCCAAAGAGTCAATCACCCACCCATAAACACCCAGAACCCAAAATAGGATCTTCAGCTGGATCACTGCATTGCACAAACAATAGCCAACAACAGTAACCACCAAAAAAAAAACCCAAACCACCTGAAAATAAACAAAAGTCAAGAACTGAAGATTACCCAGACTCAATTGACTACACAGCAAAAGGAATCCCTTGGATTGCCAGAAAGTGAATAGAAGAGAACCACGCAAGAGATCTTGAAAACAAAGGAAGAAATTGGGATACTAAAAACTTCACACCCAAAAGAAACGCAGAAGCTAAACAATGAGATAGCAGAAATAAAAATCACGGTATGAGAACTGAGCAATAGAATGGAAGAAAAGGGAAATCAAATCTGAGAACTTGAAGACAACAACGCAGACCTCAGCAAACAAGAGAAATGATCAAACAAGAGAATGTGAAGAAAGCCTGAGCAGGATGTGTGGGCACCGTGAAGGGAATTAATATACATCTCATGTGAGTTCCAGAACAGAAAGAAACAAATGAACACATAAAATGCTAAAACAAAAAAACAAAAAACTAATGGAGGAAAATTTCCCCAATATCACAAAGGAGGAGATGATAACCATCCAGGTATCAGAGAGTACATCTAATAGGTTAGATCTCCCCACACACCACCACCACCACCACCACCACCACCACCACCACCACCACCACCACCAAATCGACACATAGTCAAATTAACAAACTCTAAGGAGGATAGAATCTGGACAGCAGTTGGAAAAATGTAAAAACAATCACCTACATAGGAAAACAGATAAGAATAAACTCAGACTTCGCTGCAGAAACCATTCAGGAAAGAAGAAAACAGAATAACATATAACTGACTTTGAAAGACAAAAATTGCCAACCAAACCGTACATCTCTATTGTCAGAAAATCAAAAAGTGCAGCACACAAACATGAGACTTCTAGTTTGTAGCACCACCCAGACAGAAGACAATACACTAAAAACAGTGTCCAAAGCAATACAGATCTAGAGAGTAAACAAAGATGTGAACAAACTCCTCCAGACCAAAAAAAAAAAAAATGGGGAGGGGGAAGAAAAATACCAAACACAAATATGACAGCAATTCACCTACATTTAGAATTAATAACAGTGAATACTAATGTCCTAAATGCACCAATCAAAAGACAAAGAGTAGCAGACTGAATTAGGAAACAAGATCCATCATACTGATGCCTACAAAATACACATCTCAACTCACAGACAAAAACAGAGTCAAAGGATGGAGGAAATCTTACCAAGCTAATGGAAACCAAATAAAAACAAGAGTGACAGTAATACTCTACAACAAAACAGACTTCAAAGTAAAACATAATGAGAGATAAGAATGTCATCTCATGACGTGATACAATGATCAGAATAGACCAAGAATATATAACCATATATGAGCCCAGTGAAAGACCAACAAACACATGAAACAAATCCTCAAGGAGATGAAAAGAGAAACTGCCAGATCAGCAATAATGGTAGAAGACTTCAATATGCCACTTTCAAGGAGAGATAGATCAATAGGAAGGAAACTCAATAAAGAAATAAGCTGAACAACACAATCAACAGCTCAACCAACCTCCTAGACATTTATAGTTTTCAAATCAATAAAATAGCAATGTTCTTCTGTAATGCACATGCACATATTCTAAAATAGATTGCATGCTAGGCCATAAAACAAGTCTTAGCAAATCCAAACACATAGAGATTACTCAAACCATCTTCTCAGATCACTGTGCCATAAAATTGGAGACCAACAATAGAAAGAATAAAAACATAAAGATAAACACACAGATATTCAACAACAGCCTAATCAAAAAAGTCTGAGTATTAGCCCAAATAAGTGATGAAATTAAGAGATCCTAGAAACAAATCAGAATAATAATACAACACACCAACAAAGCCTATGGTAGAATCTACATCAACAGTAGTTACCAGAAGTCAATTTATACCAATTAACACGTGATTTTAAAAAGAGGAGAAAATCATTTTCAACACTACACCACACCCCCAATAATTAGAACAGATTTAGCATAAAACCTCCAGTGATAGATGAAATCATAAAATTAGAGCAGAAATAAATGAGCTAGAAAACAGAAAAACAATGGGAAGAAAATCAACAAAACGAGACATTGGTTCTTTGAAAGTATCAAATAGTGGATAAAAGCACTAGAAAACATAACAAAGAGAAATAAGGAGTAGAGAAGGTGTATCTAGAATTAGAGCTGTAACAAGTGGCATTCCGACAGATTCAAACGGAATAAAAGAACAACAGTATTAAAGAAGGACTGCGTTTCAGCTAATTGAATGATCAGCATGACATGGACAAATATTTAGGAATACACCCTCTACTCAAATTAATGCAGCCAGGCATTAAAAACCTTAACAGACCCAGGGCAAAAGAAGAGCTAGGTAAAATCATCAAGGAACTCTCAACCAAAAAAATGCCCAGGACTCATTGGCTTAATAGAATTCTATCAACTATTCAGAGGAGAGCTGCTTCAGAATATAGAAAGGGACAGCAAACTCCCAAGTTGATTTAAGATAACCCTGATATCAAAACCAGGTAAAGATTCCACAAAGAGAAAACTACAGACCAACATACCTCATGGAAATAGATGCAAAAAATCTCAACAAAGCCCTGGCCAATAGGATGCACTAATATGTAAAATAATAATAATACATCATGACCAAGTGGGATTCAAACCAGGGATATATAGATGGTTCAGCATCCAAAAAACAATTAATGTAGTCCACCACGTAAACAAGCTAAAGGACAAATGCAGAAAAAGCATTTGACAATATCCAATATCCATTCCTAATAAAAGCACTCAATAAGATAGGAGTAGAAGGGAAATTTCTCACACAATAAAGATAATATATGAAAAATCCAGCAGCCAATATCACACTCAATTGGGGAAAGCTGAAAACACTCACAGTGAAAATGAGACCCCAACAAGGATGTCCATTATCCCCATTCTTATTCAGCATTGTACTGGAAGTCCTAGGCAGAATAATAAAACAACAAGAAACTAGAAGAACCGAAACTCTCACTATTTGCAGATCATATGATTTTGTATAGAAAGAAGCCCAAAGTTTCCATATATAACAATAATGTATTGGAAACAATTGAGTAACTTAGTAAAGTAGCAGAATATAAGCTTAACAAGCAAAAATCAATTAGACTCCTATATACTAGTGATGTGAGATAGGAAAAAAAATCAACAAAGCAATACCATTTTCAATAGCCAAACAAAAGTTTAAATACCTAAGAATAAACTTAACCAAAGAAACAAAAGACCCGTATAAAGAAAATTGCAGAGCATTAATACAAGAAACCAAAAGAGATCTACACAAATGGAAGAATATCCCATATTCATGAATAGGGATACTCAATATTGTGGAAATGTCAATACTACCTAAAGCAATCTACAAATTCAATGTAATCCTGATTCAAATCTGAACATTATCTTTTAAATCAGTGGTTCTCAACATTCCTCAAACCATAACTCTTTAATACAGTTCCTCATGTTGTGGTGATCCACAACCATAAAATTATTTTCATTGCTAGTTCATAACTGTAATTTTGTTATGGTTGTGAACTGTCATGTAAATATCTGATGTGCAGGACATATTTTCATTATTACAAATTGAACATAATCAAAGCATAGTGACTAATCACAAAATCAATATGTAATTATATATTGTGAAATATATATTTCTAATTACAAATAAATGAAATTTTGTCTTGAAGCATGGTGGAGCATGAGTAAAAATCTGAATACAACAGTAAACTTCATTGCTACATTTTGCGATAGTATGCATAAAAAGCCAACATCATTGTGAAGGTTGAGATAGCTTCTTCCTCACCAGATGAGCATATCTGCATGTGGGCGGACCCACCTGGAGATGGAGAGAGAAGTGGTGTCTCAGGTCCTAAGACCATCAGAAATATGTGTTTTCCAGTGATCTTAGGTGATCCCTGTGAAAGAATCATGCGACACTCAAAGGGGTTGCGACCTATAGGTTGATAACCGCAGCTTTAAATAAATGGAAAAACTAATTACCAACTTCATATGGAAAGGGAAGAACCAGTGTGGAAAACAGAACAGGGAAGAGAGTGTATGTGAGCAAACGCCCAACAGTCGTACATTAAGGAGTCTGGGACCAAGGCTCACATGGAGGAAACCTTCCTGTTAATATATGTGTTTACCATGACCTATGTACTTGAGATTATAGGAACTCATTAGATTACTTTACCTTCTTTCTCTCTCTGCTCAGACCTTGCTCCTGAAATCATGACTGAGGAGGGGGGCCTTTCCAAGTTTTATCTTGTCTGATGTCTCTAATTTATCCCTGACTATGCAACTATCCCTTGGACCTATTCCATTGTGGAGAGGCTGGTCCCCCACAGCCCAGGATAAGCAAGGAACTTCTCAAAAAAGATGAATAAATTATTAAGTAGTCTTGCACTGCCTTATCTCAAAACCTAGTACACAGTCACAGTGGTCAAAACAGCATGGTACTGGTATTATAATAGATAGATAGACCAATGAAACAGGGCCAAAAACAGAAATAAAAGCATCCACCTAGAGACCACTGATTTTCAACAAAGGTTCAATAAACATTAAATGGGAAGGAGATGATCTCTTCAACAAATGGTGCTGGATACGCATCAGCAGAAGAATGAAACGGGACCCATACCTCACCTCATGCACAAAAAATGAACTCAAGGTGGATCAGAGACTTAAATGTAAACCCAAAGCCATCAGGACCATAAATGAGGCAATTGAGAAAAATTTAAGGAAGCTAGTGCAAAACATAAAAGGGCAAGACATTCATAAATAACAACAGAAGCACACACAATGAAAAATAAACTAGATGAATGCATTAAAACACTTGTGTACATAAAAAAATAAATTCTTCAAAATAAAACAAAAGCCACAGATGAGGGAAAATTATCTAGCAGTGGATGTTATGTTTATTGCAACAAAGAACTAATTAAAATCTACAGAATACTGCAAGTCCACAACAAGAAAAACAAACAAAATAACCTTCTTTAAAGGTGGGCAAAGGACCTGAATGGACAATTTACAAAGGATGACACCCAAATGGCTAAGAAGCACATGAAGAAATGCTCTCATTAACTATACATTTGGGAAATATAAATCAAAACAATGAGAAGATACCATCTAATAAATGTATTGGGCTAACAACGATAGCCCTATTTTTGAAAAATACAGAACAACTAATGCTGGAGAGGGAATGGGGAAATTGGAGCTCTTATAAACTGCTGGTGGCTTTGTAAATATGGCCAACTACAGTGGGAAACAATATGGCAATTACTTAAATGGCTGGCATTAGAAATATCATACAGCACAGCAGTACCACTGAAGGGCATGTACCTTAAAGAAAGGAGAGACAGGCTGAGCCCTGGTGGCGTAGTGGTTGTGTGCGGGACTGCGGCCCACTGGGACGGAGGTTCAATTCCCGCTCACAGGAGCAAAGGTTGGGCCTCCTGCTCCCACCACCAGGGCAGTGATGCCTTAAAAAAAAAAAAAAAGGAGAGACGGAGCACAGATGTATGCTTTCCCACGTTCCTTGCTGCACAGTCCCCAATAAATACCAAGAAACAGCCCACAGCCACATAAGAAGAATGGATTTTAAAATATTTTTGTATCTACACACTGTGGAATACCGTGCATCTCTTAAAAATGGCAATGAAACCATGAAACACCTTATGACATGGACGGATCTGGAAGGCATTGTGCAGAGTGAAGTTAAACATCCTCGATGAGTCTTGTCAGAATGAGCAGCAGGATGAGAGTAGACTCAGGCTTTCAGACTGTCCAGTTTGGCCGCCAGGGCAGCCGGACAGTTCAGTGGAAAGCCTGACTGGTGCCCATAAACCATCCTCTCTATGTGTGTATCTCAAGGGTCACTTTGACCGAGGGGTCCTCACGGCCCACTGGGATCGGATGTTTGAGAGACAATGACTGTGCAGTGAATGCCCTGTAAAGGCATCATGAGGTCTCTACTTCCTCCCACCCCCTCGATGACTGTCAGATATTCATTTCAGAATGATGAGGGATACTGATGGAAAGGTCAAGTCAAGAGAAGGGAAAAGGAGAATAAATGTGTGGGAGAAGACAAGTGCATGTCTCTTGGTAGAAAAGGGAGAAGGATCCATTTTTCAGCAGGGGAAAAAGTGACTAACTATATTTTTAAGGATCTTAAGAGTGGCGTATGCCTGATAATATGCTCCTGATAAGTCACAACATGCAAAACACATCCCAAAGGCCATCCCAGAGTGATGTGATATGAAAACCCCTCTAATTGAACTGGACTCTGTCTCAAACACACCTGTAACCTGAGGACTTAATATGGAAACTACATGGTGTGCAAAGAAGCAGAAGACAGTTAAACCAAGTATTGAACTGTTAGTAGGCAGACAAAGATTTACTTAAGACGTACATGCCCTACTTGCTGTATTGAGATACGTATTCTTCTGGCAGACCTCTGCCTGACATTGTCAGTGAATATTATTGTAAGTTTTGCCTGACCACAAACTCCCATTATTTGTGCAAATAGTCTCCAGTCACAGAAAGATTTATTCTGGACAAGAGAATAATCCAGATAATATTCTTGTTCTATCTCCCTCTCTCAAGAGTGTTTTAAAATTAGTACCATGGGTTAACTGATTTCACTACAAACAGAAAGTTCTTATGCTCCAAGGAGATGATTGATAAGACTTTATAGTAAAGAAACAAGGAAGTCTCTTAGGTGAACCAGGGCAGATAAAGACACAGATTTAGGGCTGGCACTTAATCATAACTCCAATCTAGGGACATTAGTTCTTGATACTCTTGCTTGATACTCACCCTCATAAGAAAACAGAAGAAATTGGTGCTATAGCAAAGTGTGGTAAAGAAATTAGATGGTGCCCATATATCAGATAGAATAGCACCAGGGATCTTAAAGGCTTGTTTCTAAACAAACAGTCATCTACGTGAGTTGTTAACTAAGCACCTATGGAAGAAGTACATCAGCATCCATGATGCAAGGATTGCAAATTATATAATCCAAAACCATAGGAGGGAATAATAGTAGAGCTTAATTCTGAGATTCTGGTGTGCAGAGGCTATGAAAGACAGTAGTAGCTCAAAATACATTTGCAAAATCTACACAGGAAATAAACCTCCATTGATTTCTCTCTAACCATAACTGAGGGATGGTAATAATCGGAGTATTGGAGAGTTGACTGCTGTAGATTAAAGTGATAAATCTGACCTGAATAGTGAAAACCTTATCACTTTATCTACCTTCTACACTTTGTGATTGATCTAGTTTTTAATATTGTTGTGGAATTTTTTTTCATATTGGAGTTTATTTCTGTTGTATTTTGTCATTGTTGGTAGCCTTCTTGACTCTGTTATTTGTTTTCCTATGGTACATGAAACCCAGGTTAGGTGACTCTATAAAGACAACAACTAGAATAAGTGTTCCTGGAAGGGGGGCTGTGTATGGTGAAAGAAAGAGGGTAAGGGGGAGCTACATGGGATAAGAGTAAGGAGTTCAAGAAGAAAGAAAATGTTCTGAAATGGATTTTGGTAGCAATTGTACAACAGTATTTCATATGATTCAACTATAATTACCTGAAGTATCTCCTAATAAAATGATGAGGAGGTGGGGTTATGGTTTCAGAAACTCAAGGGGCAGTTCTGCCCTATTCTGTAGGATCATAGACTTGATGGCAGTGAGTTTTGAGTTTATTTGAGTTTGGATTATATTGTGTCCCCCCAAAGTATATGTCAAAATCTGACCTCTGTGTCTATAAATACAACTCTGGGAACAAGGGTTTTCTTTTATTTTTACTAATGGGATCCTACTTGAACAGGGTGAATCCTAAGAAGTATAAATACAGAAACCCAACAAGAAGACAGATAACCAAGGGATGTCAGTAAACTCCTAGGACTGTGAACTGTGAGATTCTTCCCCTCGAGCTGATGCCTTCATTTGTACTTTGATATATATTCTAGTTTAAGGAGTATAATGATTTTGAAAATGTTTGATTGGGCAGCACTCTGCCCTGTGATTTGTCAGTTTACTATGAAAATAGAGTATGTAAAGCTAAGCTGATTGCTGTCAATTCTTTGCAACTCATGGAACTTTAGCTGTTTTTTGGGCTCTGTAAGCTTAATGATACTAGTTCGCCATACCTTTCTTCCACAGACCTGCTGAGTGGCTTTGAATCATCAGATTTTTAGGTTAATAGTTGAGTGCAAACCATTTTCACCACTGAAGGATCTACCACCCCAAATCGTGAGAAAATAAATTTCTGTTGTTTAAGATCACCTTCTTCAGAAACTCACAGGGCAGTTCTGCCCTATTCTATAGGGTCATAGACTTGTTGGCAGTGAGTTTTGAGTTTGAGTTTGGATTGGATTGTGTCCCCCCAAAGTATATGTCAAAATCTGACCTTTGTGTCTATAAATACGACTCTGGAAACAAGGGTTTTCTTTTAATTTTACTAATGGGAGCCTCCTAGAATAGAGTGAATCCTAAGCAACATAAACAGAGTTTTGTTGTTGTTGATGATGTTGTTGTTGTTGCTGTTACAACTGCACTATGAAACTAAAGTAACACCCCCAAAGAAAGACCTACTTGAAGAGTCTCCTTCATTGTAGAGTTCTTTTCTCTGTGGAAACAGGTACACACTAACTCAAAAGAGATGCAACAATTTCACAATGGTTCAAAATGATTCACCACTCTAAAATGAACTTGACTCATTTTTTTTCTTATATGACCTAGATTTAGACCCTCCAACTTGGTGGTTTTCAAACTTTAAAATGGATGGGAATCACCTGGAGGGCTGAATGCTGGGCACCATCCCCACAGTGCCTGGTTCAAAAAGTGTGGCCTGGATTTCACCACTTTACCTTTCTAACATGTGTCTAGGATCATCATGTACCAGTCCAGGAATCACACTGCATGAACCATGGCTTTAAATTATGTCAGTCAATCTATTTCCCTCAAAATTAGACAGCAGTGCAATTCCTGGAGGTGGCTTTGCACAGTCCTGAGTGGAGCCTGTTGCAAAGACGCTGAGGATTGATAATCCAGATGTTAGATCTGTAGCTCCTCTAACAATGAAACTCCAAACCCTTCCGGTTGGATTGTTTTTAGGTGGAGAGCAGAGTTGCTGGCTATTGTCAGAGACATTCATGAGAATTAATTATCAACTGCAGATTTAGTGCTTTGAAAAATAATGAGTGTTGTCGCAGGTAAGATCTATTAAGCATTTTTCAGTTGATAGTTGTTCAGCAATCCGAACAAAGGAATTTTGGGTTGTTTTTTTTTTCACTCATGCAATCTAGACCCGGTTCTGTTGCTTAGCAATGGACTCGACTGCATCATTGCAGTCTTGTGTTTTCCTCTTCCACCGAAAAACTCTACCACAGAGGGCCTATGAAAGGCGATTAGCTGTCATTTTGTATTTAACCTTGCTTCAACCTCTCAAGGTGAGATGCTTTCTTCAGAAAGTTGAAAATGCAAAGTAATCTTGCCTACAGTGAAATGGCATGTGTGCTAAGATGTTCCAAGGAACTTGTGATGGTATGTGTCAGAGGAAGCCAGCCTCCAACAACCGAAGGGCCAGTAGGCAATATATGTAAAGATTATAGCAAAGTGGTCAAGGATAAGAAAGAGAGGAGCTAGAGTAAAATTAAGGAGTCAGACATTTTCTCATAGCGTGCTTACCTCAGCTCCTCTTAATGGAGCACATGGAAATGGGAGAAGAGAGAGAGAAACTTTACTATCTTGAGTCATTTATAGGTAGCCGTAAGACATGCATAATCACTGGCTACATGTGTCACAGGGTGGGTGGTATCTACATTAAGGTCCCTGAATTCACAGGTGAGGAAACCTAATACCTGCCTTGGGGGAAGGTGGGGTGTTGGCTGTCACTGGGAGAAGAGAGAATAAAAGGATAATATCTGCTTCTAAAGGGAGCATAGCTGTTAAGGGAAGAACCTGTGGGAATGATATTTAAGGCAGGATAATGTACTTGGACTTTACCTCTCACTTACCAAGTGGAGGTTTTCTTAACATGAAATAACAGCTTTCCAGATTCCCTCTGTTATAAGTTAGGGACTATCATCCTCATCATATTTCCCTTGGTGTTAGTTTTCCACAGGTGTGACCCTGTCTGACAGGGCTTTCATCTTTGTGTCCTAGTGCTGTCCTAAAGACAAAACCAAAAGCAGGCGATCTTAAAGACCAGACATGTATTTTCTCAAAGTTCTGAAGGCTAAGACACCAAACTAGAGTGTCCACCAAGTCAATCCCTTCCGGGTCAGTAGCCTGGAGTGTTTCTTGGCAGCGGCATCTGCTCTCTGTCATGTATGCATGCCTCTGTGTCTAAGTTCCTTTTCTGTAATGCTCAGAAGTGATTAGGTTCAGCACTCATCCCATACTGGTATGGCCTCCTTAACACAGTGGGGGTAGGGGGATTTCAACTCTAGTGATCCTGTCTGTGTCAGAGCCAAACTACGCTCCCTAGGGTTTTCAATGGCTGATTTCCCCCAAGTGGATTCAAACCTTTCTTCCCAAGTCACCGCTAACCTCTCAGCTAGAAGTGCATGCACTCCAGCATGAAAAGAAAAGCCTGTTTGCAATCAAGATAACTTCCACAGGTTTGTTTAGGGCTCCATGAAATGCTTTATAGCAGTGATTCTCAACCTTCCTAATGCTGTGACCCTATAATACAATCCCTCATGTTGTGGTGACCCACCAACCATAAAATTATTTTCATTGCTACTTCATAACCGTAATTTCGCTACTGTTCTGAATCGGGTGGGCCCTGTGAAAGGGTCAATTCTCAAAGGATTGTGACCCACAGGTTGTTTTAGGGGAACACGATTCCGCCCACAATAGCCATCCAACTGTGAGCCCAATGTCATTCACTTCGAGAATTTGCCCATGGTCCACTTTAAGCCAGGCAAGTGAGACACATGAAAGAATATCTGTGGGCAAGCGTTGTACAGCAGCAGAGTTAGCTGTAATTCCTCAGACGGGGTCTCTGCAAGTAAGATCTATGCTGCCTAAGAGGAGCTTGGCAGGCTGTGTGCAACTTGGTGCTAGCTTCTCAGTCATGCCGTGAAAAGCCTTTTAAGCATTCAGAGCGCATAGAGGCTAATAAGTAGAAGAGCTAGCATTTATCAAGTGCTTCCTATATGCTGGGCACTTCAAATGCATTATCTCTTTTAATAGTCACAACAGTCTGATGAAGTCAGAATTATGATTATGCTCATTTTCCAAGGAGGGCACTAAAGCTGAAAGGTTAATTGACCTGCTAGTAAACAAACCCAGGTCCGGGTTAAGTAGAGGCGAGCCTGGCGGAGCGCAGGCTGGGGAGAGATCGCCCCATCCAGCTGCGTCGTTCCCCTGCGTCTCTGCATTATTCATAAAGGCAGGGCTAATTCCAGGCTGCCCAGTCCCCGTCGGGAAAAGACCTGAGCTTTAATTCATGCTCAGAAGCCTTTGTGAAGATCCATGCCCGAAGCCAACCCGAGGTCCCCTGGCACCCACATAAAGGAAGGAGGAAATCATCTTTGAACGATGAGTTTGGTCAGGCTAACCACGATCCGCAGGGGAGTTAACCTGGTGACCTATAAACTCGGAGTCGGTTTCAATAACCCAGCCCTCAGCTGCTGACCTTCCAGAACCAATCGTTCAATAGCCTCTCTCCAAACACCCGTTCTCTTTGATGGCATGATACCATCTGACATCTATTCTGATGGCTCTTTGTTTGGATTCAACCTTTTATTATTATTATTATTATTATTATTATTATTATTATTATTATTATTTTATCTCCAACCCTTAATGTGCCCCCAGATTATCCAAGCAGACGATTTCCTCCAGGAACGCAAGAAAAACATGCATGCTTGGAAAAACATCACCTCACCCCACCCGAAAAAAATGTCATCATGTTTTCCAGGAGGTTTTTTAACTGTGGTAAAGCTACATGTAGGTGGACACACAACAGAAAAGTGGGTGAAGGGAGGCATCACTCAGTGTAAAACATGAAAAGATAATAACAACTTATAGAGTATCAAGGGTTCATGGGGGAGGGGGGAAAAGTAGGAGCTGTTACCAAGGGCTCAAGTAAAAAGAAAATGTTTAGAAAATTATGATGGCAGCATATGTACAATTGTGCTTGAAAAAGTGTATGTATGTGTGGATTGTGATAGAGGTGTATGAGTCTTAAATAAAATAATTTTTAAAAAACCTACATGTAACAGAACTTGTTTTCTGTTCTGTTACATGCCAGTTCAATAGTACTCACATGTACAGTTCAGCAGCATCAGTCACATCCAGCATGCCAGAAGGCTTTTAACATGAATCTAAAGTCTGACAGAGTCCCCCTCCCTACCAGAGTGAGGGACTGGCTTTGCATAATATAAAAATGAATGGTAACATTTATACTAACATTAAAATTTTTCTTTATGCAAGAGAGACTTTTGTGAAAGGCTTGTTTTAGCACATTTGTTGTTGATCCAAAACTCCAAACCCACACTCAATAGCATGGAGTCAATTCCAACTCAAAGAGACCGTCTGTAGGCAATGCTGTCAGTCTAGACGGGAGCGGACAGACTCATCTTTCTCCCATAAGATAACCAGTGGATTAGAACTTCTAACCTTACTGTTAGTCATTCAGGGCTTACTTGGAAGCACCACAGGGCTAATTTTTGCTGCAAACCACCATATAGTCAGCCCCCAACCCATGAGACCCCACGCATGAAGAGATCGGATCATTGTAATCCATGGGATTATCCCTGGCTAATCTTCACTTATAAGTCATCAGGTATTTTTGCAGAGGTGCTCTCGCCCCAGGTAGACATCACTTCCAGAAAAACCAAGGACATTTCTCCAGGGCGGGTGGGATGTCTCCCTTCACGCATGAAGGACCATGGCTGGCTAGGGTCCTAGAGACAGACTGCTGAGATGGAATTACACCTCCACCACTTAAAAGTCACGCAACTTTGGGCAAGTAAACTAATGACTTGTTCCCTCAGTGTCCTCATGCAATGCGATGAATTGTTTAATGTGGCTTTTCTAGCCATAGTCTCTGGAACTCGCATCACATGACCTTTTCTTGATGCTTTTGGCCAAGATACTGATAGGATTGTGTGATTCCGTTGTGAAGGGATTGGGATTGTCATTCTGCTGCTTATAAATGAGCCCTCCCAGAAGCAGGATGGCTAGGAGGGGGAGTGGAGTAGGGCCTCACCACCAGCAAGAGAGAAGAGTTGGAGTGGAGTGTGTCTTTGGACCCTGAGAAAGCTGCACATTAAACCTCCCTGACCCTTGGCACAACTTTAACACTAATGGAGTAGCAGGGGGGCAGTAGCAGCAGCAGAATGAGTTACCACAGAAGGAGACAGAGTGATGGATTTTCCAGCTTGCTCATGGAGTATGTTACACTGGTGTCTTTGGACAAGAGGTTGACTGTGGAGCAAGGTGCTTCCAGGAATTTAATTTGGGAAACTTAGTTTGCTGACTCACTGAGCTAGAGCTGATTGTCTTCAGACTGAAATTTATGGTAGAGTGGTGTGCCCTTGAGCCTTTATTGGCAGGACTGAAAAAGTTTTGTAACATTACCCAAGCAGCACAGAAACCAGGTCAGAAGGCTTAGAGCCAGAAGGGGACCTCCCAGTGGGCATAGCAAAGACTATCCTGACTGAATAATTGCATCCTAAACATTTGTAACCTGTTAAATTACTTAATAAGCTCCATAATCATGACTGTTGTCTGCAGTTCTGTGTGGTTGCCATGAATTATCAAACCCAGAGGGAAAGAAGTAAGTATTGTGTGACAGTGGGTGTTAGAATGGGCAGGATGGGGCATGTCTTGACCTCAAATTCATAGACATCAGCCATGAGTAATACTGATGGAGTTTGATTTTCCTTACCCCTTGTGTATCTGCCAGAGTTGAAGATACCTTGCAAAGTTTTTCAGGGCTAAGTGTGCCTTGAATAAAGGTTAAACCATGCAAAGCATCCCAGGTCTCCTCTTTCTATTTGTGTCTGCAGTGACTAAAGGTAAAACAGGATGTAAGGTACTGCAAAGGGAAGAGGTTCTATAGTTGGGAAAGTTTCAATACAGCTTCATAGTTCACTTGGCATGTGTTATGAGTTGCCTTCTCAGAGAAACTAAACCAATGGAATTTATATATGTATATATAGATGTTTGCCTAAAAAAATGGTTCACACAGCTGTAATGGTGGGTAACTTTGACTCATATAGCTGCAAGGACTGATGAACCCCAAGCCAGCAGAGTAGATGGGAGGCTTCTGGCTGCAGAGGCAAGTGAATCCAAGGTCAACAGGTAGGATAGGAGGTTGTTCATGATTTCCAGAGTCAATAGGCAATACAGAAAGCTACTGGCTCAAATTCAAACAACTGAAAGTCAGGTGATGAACCAAATGCAAGTCAGATCAGGGTGGGGGTGGGGGTGGACTTTCCCCTAGCATTCACTTGTCATAGAACTGGATCACAGTGAGATTGTATGGTAGCTATCCTCTAGGAATATCTGTCACTCTTCTTCCCTCAGTCTTCTTGCCAATTGAAGATCCACCCCTACCCTGAGCATCTTCTTTATGTGTCCTAAAGAATAGACAGGAAGGGCAGTACATCATAATCTTCCAAGTGTTCCTCAGAAATCTCAGAAGAGTCGACTGCTTACTACAATTACAGAAGGGTAGCAGAGATACTGCCCAATTGTGTTCTGTTCTTCATGGAGGCAGGCTGGTGGAAAAGAAAGCCCTGAGGGTGCACAGGGTAAATGAAGCATCAAAAACTCCACCACATCCTCCCCACAACTGTCATGGTCCCAGTTCTACCTTACAAATTGAGCTGGACTAGAGGAGGTACCATTGTGGAGATGGAAAATAGAAATGCAGGGAACCCAGGACAGATGAAGCACTTGGGGCCAGTAGTAGGAGTGGAGCTACTGGATGGGTGGAGAAAAAGTGGGGTAGAGAGGGGGAGTCAACTTCAGTGATCTACACATTACCTCCTACCGGGGGGACAGACATTGGTGGAAAGGGTGAGGGGACACATCTGACAGTGTAAGTTATGATAAAACAATAATAATTTATAGAGTATTGGGGGTTGGTGGGGCCGTGGGGAATAAGGATAACGAGGAAGGGATGGGAGGCTGATGTCAGCGGCTCCGGTGGAAAGGTGGAGGTTCAGAGAATGATGACAGCAGTAGGCATGTGAAGAAGCATGGCACAGTATATGTATTTCTGCATTGTGAGAAATGATGTATGAGCCCCCAATAAAATTATTTTTAAAAACCTCCATCATTGTTTAAATATCCAGAAGATAACATTCTCATCTGCCCTCAATATAGTAAAATCTCAAGCAGCAAGTCTTCAGTAAGAGCTGAGAAAATGCCCTGAGGTTTGCCTGAAAGAAATTTTAAAAAAAGATACCTAGTAAGGAATAAGTGGAATGAATGAAGATGCGATCCAAATGAGAGCATGGGGCCATGGTGAGGTGTGCTTATCTAGAAGGCTCAATGGGAACGCATTTGTTTTTATATTCCATTGAAACTCTAAGACTAGAATGGCTACACAATATCCACTCAATATATGTTCATTAAATAACACAATGAAACCAAATTTTATAACTCAGAATTTCTGATGCCGTACAACAAAGCTTGCTGATAGAAATATGAAAAGAAAGGCTGTTGGGCTGAGCCCCAGTGGCATAGTGGTTGTGCGTGGGACTGCGGCCCACTGGGATGGAGGTTCAATTCCACCAGTGGCTCCACAGGAGCAAAGGCTGGGCCTCCTACTCCCCTCACCAGAAGGCAGTGATGCCCAAAAAACAAAAACAAAAAAAGAAAGGATGCTAAGGAGAGGTAAACATCATCATGAGGGAGTGAGCACATCTAAGAAATCCAATGTGTTTACCAAATCAAATCTCAGAAATCTAGTTTCCATTCCAAACTCAGCACTATACCTGCAAACAGTATCACAAAGTAAACAGTCTGGGTTTGGGCTGTGGGCTGAGGTACCTACTGTCAGACTCATGTACAGGTGGGGCAAGAAGTCGAAAATGGCAGGAGAATTGCTGGCTTTTTCCTCATCAGTATATTCCTATAGTCTTGTCACTTACCTGAATGTCACAGGAAATAAATGGATTTCTGCACTTGACTCACACACTTCGTAATTCTTATCAGCTTGTCATTGATTGCTCTGATGTCAAGATGATGAAGGATTATCGAATTTTATAATCAATTATAGAATTTTATAATCAATTACTCAGTCCTTGAATTGTCCACAGCTTCTTCACGTAAAAGCCATTTCAATTTTAAGTTGCTGGAAAGTCCAAATAAAGCAAAGAAAGAGAGATTGGTGCATTCATTCCCCAAGGTTAAAAAAAAAGCAACAAATCTTAAGCATTAACTGTTAGAATTAGATATAGATATATTTTTGTATATAATATCAATAATCACAAATTAATTATTTACACATGAAGTTTGGGTATGTTAACATAGATAAATACTTGGGTATTAATGGATCAAAGGGTGAATTCATTATCCTATTCATTATGTAAATATGATGCTGGTTTATAGCTGTACTGATGAAAATTCATACCCATAGGAAAAAGGTGCCCTGGTTCATTTATTTAATCCCACAGAAAGGGAGTTCTTATTTTATGTGGCTCACAAAATGATTTATATTTGTTATTCATTGTTTTTGTTAAAAAATAAAACACTGCCATCAAGTTATTGCCAGCTCATAGTGACGTTGTGGGACAGGGTAGACGTGCTCTTGAAGGTTTTTGAGACTATAACTGTCAAAGGAGTAGAAAGCTCTTTCTTCTCGTGAGAAGTGGGTGGAGATTTATGAACTGCTTACCTTGTAGATCACAGCACAACACACAACCATGATGCTGTTAACTCTGTCCCAACCTGCGCCATCTTCGTGGACATTGCTCTAGTTAAACCCACTGGTGCAGCTACTATCTCAACTCATATTGTTGAGGGTGTGTGTCTTTTTCACTGACCCTCTACTTCACCAAGCATGGGGTCTTTCTCCACCATTGACCTCCACTGATAACATGCCCAAAAGATGGGACATAAAGTCTTGCCATTCTCCTTTGAAAGCAGCATTGTAACTGTACTTCTTCCCAGACAGATTTGTTCATTCTTCTGGTGAAGCAAAGTCCATACTTTTTTTTTGCCATGATCATGATTCAAAGGTGTTGATCATTCTTTCATCATTCTTACTCATTGTCCAGTTTTCACATGCATAGGAGGTGAATTTAGAACAGACAACCTAGATGGCAATGTGACTATCTTTGCTAGTTGACACTTAGAAATTTTCCTTTGCAGTAGATTTGCTCAATGCAATAATACATTGACTCCTACCATGAATTCTGACTCCTACCATGAATTCTGATCATGAATCCAAGTGAAATGAAATCACTGACAGCCTCAATATTTTCTCCAGTCATCTCTTGACTGCTACTTCCATGAGCATTGGTTGTGGATCCAAGCAAGATGAAATCCTGACAGCTTCAACTTCTTCTCCTTTTATCACGATGCTAAGTATTGGTCCACTTGTGAGCTTGTGAAGATTTTCATCTCCTTTATATTGAGTTGTAATGCATTCTGAGGCTGGTAGTCTTTGATCTTCATTAGCAGAACTTTTCATTTTCAGTAAGCAAGACTGTGCTACCTATATCATTCAAGTTGTTAATGAGACTTATTCCCATCCTGATAGTGGTTTTTTTGGGAGGGGGGGCATCACTGCTCTCCGGTGGTGGGAGTAGGAGGCCCAGCCCCACTGCTGGAATTGAACCTCCGTCCCAGTGGGCCGCAGTCCCGCGCACAATCTCTACGCCACCGGGGCTCAGCCCGATAGTGTTTGCTTTTTCATATATTCCAGTTTCGCAAATTATTTGTTCAGCAAACAGGTTGAGGAAGTATAGTGAAAAGATACAACCCAAATACACATCTTTCTCAAGTTTAAACCATACAGTAGCCCCCTGTTCTGTTCAAATGACTGCCTTTTCATCTAGGTACAGATTCTGCATGCTCACAATTTAGTGTTTGGAATTCCTATTCTTGGCAATGTTACCCATAATTTGTCATAATTCACATGCTCAAAAGTCAGGAGAGCTAACCCCTAACATATCATCATGAGTCCAGTAGGTGTAATTGTACAGTGATAATAAGTAAAGTTGATAGTAAATTCATAGAAATTATGACACATGGAAGAGAGAGTAAAATGAAGGAGTCAGACACATTTCATGGTAGCAAGCTCACCTCCCGATGGCTATGATCTCACCAACCAGGTTCATGCACAGCGTGGGCAGGAAGCTGGGACTTTTCTTTATTGCTAACCGAGGTTTAAATCTACTTTGGTTTAAATCACAGGAAGGGGCTATACAATAGGTATACACATCACAGGAAGGGGATATACAATAAGCGTAAGCGTAACAGGAAGGGGATTAGCTAGGGGAATATATGTGACAAAAGGGGGGAGGGACTAAGGGCAGACATGTGACAAGAAAGGCAGATCCTACATTAATGATGACCTAACCTTGATCATCCTTGGATGGGCTTGATCTCCACGGGCTCCTACAAGGAAGTCATCAACTACTATCCTTATCATCAATGACTGGCCCCTACTTAGAGTGGGACAGGCTATACAATTTCATTGCACCAGATGGCTGGTAACTCTTAGGGAGAATAACCCCTGACCTACTTCTGTTGACCTCTAAATGGATAGTCATTTGCCATGTGTAGCAAGCAGCTAAGTTTGACATGTATTTGGAGAAGACAACTTGAAAGAAATCTGTTTCTCACACTCAGATTCCTTTGCATAATCAATAAAACACAGATATACTTATTTCTTGTATTTTCTGCTTTCAGTCAAGATCCATCTGATATCAGCAATGATATTCCTTGTTCTGTGCCCCCTTCTGAATCTGCTTAAATTTCTGGCAGTTTCCTTTCATGTACTTTTATAATTTTTAAATTATCTTCAGCAAAATTTTATTTACATGTATTATTTAAAATAGTGAAATTATTTTATAATTTCTAAACTGTTGGATAACTTTCCTTTGGAATGAGCACAGATATGGTTCTCTTTAAGTTGGTTGGCCAGCTATTTCCCATATTTCTTAACATAAACTAATGAGCACTTCCAATGTTGCATCTGTTTGTGGAAGCATCTTCTGGATGTTGCATATGTTTGTTGAAACAACTTCTGGAGCATTGTTGTTTACCAATGTTTCCAGTGAAGCTTAAACTTTTTCTTTCAATATCACTGATTCTTGAGCAGTGCTTGTATATAGACTAATTCTTTTTTGGTACAGTGACTCTGTGTATCCCTCCATCTTCTTTTGAGGCTTCCTTCGTTATTCAATATTTTACCCCTTAGAATCCTCTAGTATTGAAACTTAAGGCTTGAAATTTTTTTTCATTCAGTTCTTTCAGTTTGAGAAATGTCAACCATAAACTTCCCATTAGATTTTCTAACTTCAGGTGTTTGGACACTTTTTTTTTTAAATAATTTTATTGGGGGCTCTTCCAGCTATTACAACATTTAATACATCATCTGTATCAAGCACATTTTCACACATGTTGCCACATACATTTCCAAACATTTTCCACTTGAGCCCTTGGTATAAACTCTTCTTTAAAAAAAAAAAAAAAAAAAAAAAGCTATTCCCTCATCCCCCTTCCTTTTTTTTTTTTTTGGCATCACTGCGTTCTGGTGGTCATGGGCGCTATCCAGCGCTGCTCCTGAGAGTGGCCACCGGATTTGAACCGCCAAGCCCGCGGGCCACAGTCCCACACTCAACCATTTACACCATCGGGGCTCAGCCCCATCCCCCTTTTTTTTAATGAATCATTTTATTGGGTACTCACACACATACCTTCACTATCCACACATGCATCAATTGTATGCAGATCTCATTTACACACTTGTTGCCATCATCACCCTCAAAATATCCTCCCTCTACTTAGGTCCCCAGTTACAGATCCCCATATTTCTCTTCCTTCTTACCCCCCATGAACCTTTAATAATTTACAAACTGCTATTTCATATCATATACTGTCCAATGTGTCCCTTCACTCACTTCCCTGTTGGCCATGCCCTAGACAGAAGGTTATATGTAGATCCCTGAAATTAGTTCCCCTTTTCTACTTCACCATCCCTCCACCCTCCCAGTCTCACCACTCCCATCACTCATCCTGAGGGAATATCTATCTTAAGTTCCCCATGTTTCCGCCTCCAGTGTACATCCCCTGTTCTAGTCAGGCTTGTCTGGTAGAACCGAAAGCATGATAGTGGGCGTGAGGAAGCATTTGAGAACTAGAGGAAAGATGCATATTTTGTTGTTACTACACTGTACTTTAACTGGCTCATTTCCTCCCTGTACCCCTCTGTAGGATGTCGCTTCACCTATTGATGGGCTTTGGGTCACCAATCTGTACCCCCCCTTGTTTATGATGATATAATTTTAGTTCTTTGATGCCTAACACCAGATCCCTTCAACAACTTGTGGTCACACAGGCTGGTGTGCTTCTTCTATGTGGGCTTTGTTGCTTCTGAGTTGGATGGCTGCTTGTTTACTCAAGCCTTTAAGACCCCAGATGCTACATCTTTTGATAGCTGGACACTATCAGCTTTCTTCACCACCATTGCTTATGCACACTTCAGTCTTCAGTGATCAGGTAGGGAAGGTGAGCATCATGGAATGCCAATTTAATAGAAGAAAGTGTTCTTGCATTTAGAAAGTACTTAAGTGGAGGATTTGGGCACTTCTTTATAACACTTTGTTTTATTGAGTCACTCTTTGAAATCTTCTGTTTAACTCTTTTATTTCCATTCAGTTGATCTACTCTGTGTTTAAGAGCAAGTTTTAGGGTCTTCTCTGACATTCATTTTTTCTTCTGTTTTCTAATGAACTTTTGCTTTCTTCATATATGCTGTTCTTGATGCTATCCAACAGCTGATTTGGTCTTTGGTTATTAGTGTTCAATATGTCGTGAATATTCTTAAAATGGTCTCTGAACTCACTCAAGGTCATACTTGACTCTCATGTACTCGTTACAATTGTCTTCAATTTCAGCTTCATGTTCAGCCTTGGTCTTGCTCTGATGGAGGACATTGGAATTCTCCACCATTTCTTTTCATAGATATGGTCAATTTGATTTCCGAGTGTTTCATCAGTTGAAGTCCACAAGCATGTTCAGTGTTCGTGTTGTTGAAAGAAAATGGTATTCCTAGTGAGGACATTCTTTCTCTTCCAAGATTTTGTCTTGCACTCTCTGGAATCACTTCTATCACTATACTTTTTATCACTACGGACATATTTTCTAATTACGAATAAATGTTTGCAGCCATTTTTCTCATCTAGGCGTCTATCACATCAGCAAATGAATGTTTTAATTTATGACACAAATAACTGCACTTTTCTCATTCACAACGAATTTCAGGCTGCTGGGCTATAAGACACTTTCCAAGGCTCTTCTTGTCAAAAAAACTTTCCAGGAGCCCCTCCCAGTTTCTCAGTTCTCATAAACTCAGGATTTATGTTTATGACTCACCACATTGTTTTTCCAGCAATAAACTGGTATTCTTTGTCATTACTCTCTAGAGTTCTATAATGCTAGCCTTATGAGAACATAAGAATTTCTCCTACTTACAAATTCACTCTTATAAAACTGAAGCATAATCACACAAGGATCTCTTAGCATAAACATCACATTCAGGGTGAATAATTCTACATTTTTTGTCTAGAGTTTTTCTTCAGGTGATGGATTTTGGGGTTTTATTTTCCTCCATAGCCTATCCACATTATTTGTGTTTAAATAAGGAATCTTTAATTGTCATTTTAAAATGAATTTGAAACTTTTCCTGTGAAAAATACACGGAACTATAGTTTTTAAAAGGCTGAGTTTGGGCTGTTAGATAATCTTGACACTGCTCCAACTCATATTGACCTTGTGACCA
Organism: Nesogale talazaci; assembly: GCA_004026705.1. Taxonomy (NCBI): domain Eukaryota; kingdom Metazoa; phylum Chordata; class Mammalia; order Afrosoricida; family Tenrecidae; genus Nesogale; species Nesogale talazaci. The sequence continues at coordinate 100,493 of PVJH01001125.1, read as the reverse complement.
TTCTGACACAAAGATATGTAAGCAGTAATTCATTTAACAAGCATGTCTGCTGGACCATTTGTTTGACAGATCCAGTTTTGGGTTCGTAGGATTAAAAATAAACAATTTTGGGGGTAAGGATGTGCTCGTGTGTGTGTGTGTGTGTGTGTGTGTGTGTGAAATAGAGAGAGAGAAATTTACTTTTCTTTTTTTTTTAAATCATTTTATTGGGGGCTCACACAGCTCTAATCACAATATATACATATATTGTGTCAGTATTTACATCTTTTTTTAAATTGGGGGCTCGTACAACTCATCACTTTCCATAAATACATCCAATGTGTCAAGCACATTTGTACATCTGTTGCCATCATCATTCTCAAAACACTTGCTTTTTCACTTGAGCCCTTGGTATCATCTCCTTTTTTCCCTGCTCCCTCCCCGTGACATCTACTTTTCTGCTGGGTTTCAAACTCCATTGCAATAGCTACTCAGAACTCACAGATCATATCACAGTTGTGGGGTTCATCAGGGAAGTAATAGTACATAACTCAGAATTAGGAGCTACTTGGAAACACAGAAAGTCCTTACATTACAGATATGTTGGGTACTCCCCACCCCCAAAACAAACAAAATTGGGGGGGGGGAGCTCTTGTGGGTAGAACTTTTATAGTACCAAATTTTGTAGTACTGCTAGATGAACATCAAACAACTCACATTGAGTTAGTGTATGCAGTGTCATTGCCTAGGAAGCTTCTCTCTGGTCACAGTGAATGTTTTTGTATAAGTAGTTTTGCTTGACCTTGTTTGCTGTTGTTGTTGTTATTGTGTTGACTGATTTAATAGAACAGAGTGCGGCTGTGAAATTTTGTTTCCTGATCGAGAAGATGTCACAGAAACAGTTGTAATGTTGAACATGGCTTATAAGGACAGCGCTACGGGGAAAAACTCAAATGTACAAGTGATTTTCTTGTTTCAAAAAAGGGGGAGTCTCAACTGACAGCAAACCTCATTTTGGATATCCATCAACTTCCTGAATTGATGAAAATGTCTATTCATGATATACCAGAGGACTCTGCAGAAATCAGCCCAGGAGAGTTATTAAGAGGGAAATTCAACAAAGATAAGTAGGCACAGATCCACAGGTTTTAAGAGGCTGGGGACTTTGGGTTTATCACAGTGGAGGTTGGCTAGGGTTTGCCCTTAGCTCCGCCACTGTCTCAGCCAGAGACAGGATCAATTGGAGCTGGCCCTGGGGCTTTCTCTCAAAACAGTCACAGCTTGCCGCAGGCTCCAGGGAGGGATTAGATCAGTTATATTGCTATTTTGTTTCCCTCACTTCTTGCTATCCCTCCACAGTTTCAGTGGGCTTAGACCTTTGGTGTTTTTCCTCTTGGTCTCTTCCATTTCCTTTCACACACCACTGTTGACCTTCAGACCACTCCCCTGAACCTGGGGCCTTTAAACCTGTTCCACCCAGCTGGGAGAACTTCAACCTGTGCAGAGTACTCCAAGGCTGAGGAAGTCCACCCTCACTCTACCGGGGCATATTACACCCAATTTCTTCCCAGGAAATTCTACCTGTGTGACTGGGGGAGTTCTTATCTGTCCTCTGCAGTCCCATGTAACTGAGGGAATTTCCTCTCACCTGCTTTTGGGCCTCACATGACCTAAGGAAGCTCAACCAACATTCATCAATGTTCCACACCGCTGCAGGAACCTCTGCCCAACCTCCACAGTGATCTACCTGACCAGGACAATTGCACCGACCATTCGCGGTGCTCTACACAAAAGCAGGCAACCCACCAGACTTTTGTGGCACACCCTTTACAGCAGACATCCCCATGTGCCCTCTGTGGTGCCAAAGCTGCCATGGGTCACACCATCATGGTTTCTTGTGAGATCAGAGAGTTCACAAGAATCTTGTGGATTCATAGCAATCCAACCAGTGTCCCCTGAAAAGACCATCAACTTTGCCCTCCAAATACCAGAATACTGGTTGACAAGGGAAAGAGGAAAGCCACAGGAAGTTAAAGTGGTAGGTCAATTCCAAAGTGAATTAACCACAGGCAGTTCAAAGAAGTATTCTTATAAGTCTCCCAGAGAGAGCCAGTGCTCCTCAAGTCCCTGGAAAATGGTACCTGGCTCCTCTAAAACAATGCAGCACAAAAAGCAATCAGCCCCAATGACCTCAATGAAAAACAAAAGGCAAACATAGATGTCCTGAACCTAATGACATGCATAGAAGAGGCAGACATTGATCTGCCACAGAAAGAAATTTTCAGAATAATGCTTGAAGCTATATAGGAAATGAGGGAAACAGTACAGAAAAAGATGAAATGATAGAGGAAATAAAGTCCATACATCAAAGGAAAATACAAAGGGCTTAGGGACGAGATAACAAAAACAAAAAACAGACTCATAGACTTCTCCAATTGGCTGGAGAAAGCAGAAAACCCCACCAGCCCACCAAATGGACCTTATCAAATGAGAACAAAAATTTAATAAGATTATCAGAGAAGCTGAATAAAATCTAAGAGCTATGTCTGATATGATGAAGAGGAACAGCATGGGAATAATTGGATTATCAGTGGGAGACAAAACAAAGAAGTCATCTGCAACAATAGTCAGAGAATTCTTGGAGGAAAACATTTCCAGTTTAATGAATGAAAATGAGGCAACTATTCAGGATGCTGAAAGAACACCAGTTAAACTGAATCCCGAGAAGAAATCACAAAGGCACATAATAGTTAAACTATCCAACTTTAAGAAAAAGGAGAAAATCATAAGAGCAGTTGGGGGGTGGGGGAGAAATCACATATAAAGCTCCCCAAATAAGAATATGCTCAGACCTATGAGAGGACACTATGAAGAAGAGGAGAGAGTAGAGAAATATATTTCAGAAATTGAAGGAAAATAACACAAACCCAAGAATACTCTACCCAACCAAATTATCTATCAAGATAGATAGAGAAGTAAGAGTTTTCCCAGACAAGAAAAAGCTAAAAGAATATATTAGAAGAAACTTAGTTTTCTAGTGACTTAGAAAACACAATCCATTAATCTGCATCTCAAGACTACAGACAAAAATAGGCTGAGAATCAAAGGGTGGAGAAAGTCATACCAAGCAAACAACAATTTTGTTGTTTATCCAATACTAATCTTGGATAAACTTGACCTCAAAGTGCAAACCATAAAAACAGATAAGGAGGGACAGTATATAATGACAAAGAACCAATAAGCATTTTAAACCTATATTCCTTGAATGCGAGACCTACTGAATACACCAAACAGTCCAAAAGATGAAAAAAGAAATCACAGCTCCAAAAGTTATAGTAATTACATCAATCCATTGCTTTTTGAGAAAGATAGATTACAGGGAAAGAAACTCAGAAAGGAGACTAGAGATCTAAACACTAAAATTAGACAATTTGACTTGATAGCTATCTAGAGCTTTTCATTCAGATACCAAAAAATTCACATTCTTTTCAAGCCCACATGGCATGTATTTGAAGCTAGACCACATGCTAGGCCATAAGATGAATCTACATAAAATTAAGCACATTGATAGCATACAGAACTCTCTCTCTCTCTCTCTCTCTCTCTCTCTCTCTCTCTTTCTCACCACTGTGCCAGAAGTCTGGAAATGAACAAAAGGAGGATGAAATAAGTAAGAGCAAGTAGAGGATGAATAACTCCATTTTGCAAGATGAGTGCATGCTGGCCCAGATCAGAGAAGAAATAAGGAAATTTCTAGAAGCCAATGAGAATGAGAGCACGACATACCAAAACTTATGGGACACAGCAAAAGCAGTTATCAGAGGAAGTTTCATAGCAATGCATGCACAACTAAAAAAGTAAGACTTTCATGATTGATATGCTGGCATGAAATTTACAACAACTAGAGAAGTGTCAGCAGAACAATCATACTAATAGCAAAGAAAAGAAAGAATGAAAATCAGGGCTGAGATTCAGAAGGGGGAAAATAAGAAAACTATAGGGAAAATGCCGCTAAAGTTTGATTCTTTGAAAGGTTAAATAGAATTGACAAACCACCGGCAAGCCTAACCAAAGAAAAGAGGGAACAAATTTCAATAACAAGAATGAGGGATAAAAGAGGGGACATTACAACAGACTCTAATGAAATCAAAAGGACAGTTACACAGTACTATGAAGGATTATACTCCAATGAATTCAACAACTTGGAAGAAATGGGAAAATTTTGGGGAAAACAGTCCATTCCTAGAAAACTAACACTGACGGACATCAAGAATCAGAACAGATCCACAGCAACAGAAGAAATAGACAAGGTTATCAAGGGATTACCAACAACAACAACAAAAAAAAAAAACCCTGGACCAGATGGCTTCACAGGAGAATTCTACCAAGCATTCAGGGAAGAACTGACACCAATCCTACACAAATTCTTCCAAAACATAGAAAAAAACAGCAAACTCCCAAACTACTCTATGAAACCAGGCAAGGATCCCACAAGAATTGAGAACTACAGACCAATATCCCTAATGAACATTGATGCAAAAATCCTTAATAGAATACAAAAGTATATAAAACAGATAATTCACCATAACCAAGTGGGGGTCATACCTGGGATGCAGGAGTGGTTCAACGTAGGAAAGACCATTAGTATCATTCACCACACTGACATGAAAAACTATAAGAACCATATGATAAGTGCAGAAAAAGCATTCAACAGCATCCAACATCAATTCCTGTTTAAGACACTTGAGAAGATAGGAGTGGAAGGAAAATTCCTCAAGACAATACAAGCTATATATGAAAAACCAACAGCCAACATCGCAATCAATGGAGAGAAGACTAACATGATGCCACTGAAAAAAGGAACCAGAAAAGGATGCCCATTGACCCCACTCTTCCTTAACATCATACTGGAGGTTTTAACTAAAAGTAAAGGGCACAGAAAAGACATCAAAGGTATTCATCTGGGGAAGAAAGAGGTGAAATGATTGGTATTTGCAGATGATATGATTTAATATGTGGAAAATCCCAAAAGTTCCACAAGGGGAGTATTGGGATCAATAAAGAAGTAGGGCAGAGTGACAGGGTACAAGATCAACAAACAGAAGTCTATTGAATTGCTGTACACATCAGATATGACCACAGAAGAGGAAATTTTTAAAATGTGGTACACTTCACAATAGCCAAACATAAATTGAAATATCTAGGCATGTGCCTAATGGAAAGAACAAAAGATCTGGGGACTGAGCCCCAGTGGCGTAGTGGTTGCGCACGGCACTGTGGCCCACTGGGTTGGAGGTTCAAATCTAGCAGCAAGGCTGGGCCTCCTAGTCCCACCACCAGAGGACAGTGATGCCCCCCCCCCCAAAGAACAAAAGATCTATATGAGAAAACTATAAAAAACTATTACAAGGAACTAAAAGTGACCTCAACAAATTGAAGAATATCCCTTGCTCGTGGATTGGAAAACTCAATACAGTAAAGATGTCAGTTCTACCCAAGGCACTATATCAGTTTAATGCAACTCCAGTACAATTATCCTCATCTTTCTTCAAAGAAATGGAAAAAATGCTTACCAACTTTACATGGAGAGGGAAGAATCCCAGAATTAGTAGAGAATTCCTCAAGAAAAATAGAGTGGGAGGGCTTGCTACCTGACTTTAGCACATATTATATAGCCACAGTGATCAAAACCACATGGTATTGGTATAATGATAGATACTCAGATCAATGGAAAAGAACTGAAAACTCAGAAATAAAATCATCAGCATACAGACAACTTATCTTTGATAAGGATAAAAAAATATCAGATGGGAAGCAGATGCCCTCTTCCACCAGTGGTGCTGGAAAAAACAGATATCTACCTACAGAAAAATGAAGCAAGACCTTTATCTCATTTCATGCACAAGAATAAACTCAAGGTGAATCCCAGACCTTGAGATAAAACCACAATCTATTAGGGACATCAATGAGGAAATTAGGACCAACCTGCAAACTTTGGCACAGGGATTACATAGGCTATCAGAAATAGGGAACGGCACAAACACAGATGAGGGACAAATTAGCAAGTTGGATACACTAAAGATAAAATACCTGTGTACATCACACAACTTCATCAAGAGAGTAAAAACAGAGTCCACGGACTGGGAAAACATCTTCAGCAATGGCACACCAGCTTGTTACTAAAATCTACATTAACCTGCTAGCTTCCAAAAAGAAAAAATAATAATTGCACACTGAGGAGGTAAGCAAAGGACCTGAACAGAAGTTTCTCAGGGGCAAAAATCCGAATGGCCAATAAACAAATGTTCCCAATCATTGGCCATAAGAGAAATGCAAATTAAAACAACAATCAGATTCCATATAACAACCTCAAATATAGGCCAATTCAAAAAACAGAAAGCAACAAGTGTTGGAAGGGCTATGGGGAGACAGGAACCCTTATCACTACTGGTGGATCTGTAGGTATATATGAAAATTGATTTGGTGATATTTAAAGCAGATGGAAATTAAGCTACCATATGACACAGCAATTCCCCTACTGAGCATATTCCTAGAAGAGACAAGAAGCAAACCACAGTCAGACATCTGTGCTCCAATGTTCATCATGGCACAGTTCACAATTGCAAGGAGTTGGAAGCAAACCAAATTTCCATCAACTGATGAATAGATTTAAAAATTGTGGTACATATATTGGAGTACTATGCATCACTGAAAAGCAGCAATGAACACATGAAGAACTGGAGGAAATTATGCTAGTGATCATCCTGCTTTTGGTATCATTACATGTGTTTTGTGAGACTGAAGGACTTTGTAGATTGCTTTTGGACATATGGGCTAATATCGGACTTCTGGATTTGATCTGGACTGGGTTGGGATGCTTTCTCAATGTTCATTTCCTCCTGTATATAACCATGTAAAGAACCATGCTCCAAATATGCTTGTATTTTATGTTTGGTCTGGGAACATGCCCAAGTATGACTGAGAAAACTTAAGGAAAGCCCAGAAGAAATGCAATATAAATGCCTAAGACCTTGAGATTTGTCACCAAGATTAAAGGTTTTCAATTCCCAAAGTCTGGGTGAGGAGAAGGACATGGAGAAAAGGGAACTGTAAAGCCACCTCTGTGCACAATAAATGATGCGGTAACCCTGGAACGACAGTGAGCAGCTGCTTGGTTTCTTTGGAGCTGGCAGCTGCCACCCCTGCTGGGCTTTCTCTGCTACCCACTCCTTTGACACCAAGCCTAACAGAATTAATGATCAAGGCTCTGCTGGGTGGCAGTAAAGCCTTTGCCAGAGGGAAAGGTCTTTGAATGCTGCTTGAACAAGAGGGGAGAGTGCCAGGTAGGAACAACCTTGGCAGAATAGATAAGGGCAGAAAGTGCTCAAAATAAACTGGTTAGAGGTTGTACAGCCCTGAAGGCAGTGATTCCCGAATGTCTTTAAAAAGGGCTTTGTGGTCCTAGGCACACACTCCCACTCCCCTTAGAGGACTGTCCTTTCTTCCAAGATTACTTCCTTCCTTGTCTTGATGTTAAAGTGCCCTTTTGGGAAATATTGATGCTAAAAGATGACATTCTTTTTTTCTTGTCTTTCTTTTTCACTTAGTACTCTTGGAAAAACGAAATGTTAGAAACACTATTTTAGTCTCTAATATATTATTTTTTCCTTTTAATTGTCCCATAAGTTGTAAAGTTTTATACTTCCCCAAAGGTCCACACTTTTTAAGAACCATCTAATTTATTTATTGTCTAAATAAAAAGACAATTTAGAAAATGTCCACATATAGCAGACTAATAAATCATAAATTTCCGGACCAAATCAGTACTTCGAAGTGGAGCATATAATAACATCTTGAAGAAATGTCACAATGTCAAACAGAGTGGGATCAAATAGTGGGTTTACGCATGTGGATTCCCTGTGGTTTGGCAGGGAGCCCTTGTGGGTCACATGATGGGCCGCCAACCACAGGACCAGCCGTACAATCCCACCAGCTGCTGCTCCACCAGAAAAAGAGAAGGCTCTCTGCGCCCATCAGGATTGGCAGCCTCAGACGTCCTATACCAAAATCACACTGACTGCCATCAAGTCGATTCTGACTCAAAGCAATCTGATAGGACAGCGTAGAACTGCCTCTGTGAGTTTCCGAGACTAAAGCTTCCTGGAAATAGAGGCCTGCTCTTTCTTTGAGGGAGTCACTGGTGGTTGAAAACTGTTGATCTTGTGTTTAGTTAGTAGTCCAATGTGCAGCCACTATGCACTGGGGTGCCTCACTCTCCTGTGGGGTAAATATAAGTCAGGATTGACTTGCTGGCAGTGAGTTTGGTTTGTTTGTTTGTTTGTTTTTTGTAGCTTAGTGCCTCTTTAAGAGAGTGAAAAATTGAGTGGAGGACCTGCAAACCTTGCCCAGTGCTCACAGCTATCTTGTCTTGAAGACGGAAAAGCAGTGACCTGAAAATTCAGGGGCGAATGAACTTTTCAGAACGGATTACAAAATACTAACCAGGAACTAGCTGCAGCGATGTTGACAAAACAGTTCCCAGGACTCTTAAGATTACTGACGCACACTAGCACAAGGGATGTTTTGATCAAAAGAAAAAATAAATCCAGAAAAACTGTCATCTCACTCTTGGGGTTGAAGCTCCAAGTCTTTTCTATGCAATGAGGATTGGCTATGTTACAGGTGCTTACATTATAGGGACAGAACAAAGGGCAAAAGGAGTTCCTTTGGAGAAGGAGAAGTCTTGTGCTACCATGCAAAAGAATAGAAACTAAACAGTACAGTATGTTTGGGGGTTTTTCTTGGATGCTAGCTACAAACTGACAAACTTAATGGCAGCTTGTATTTGGTTTGCTAACATTATGAGTAAGCCTGAGTCAAGCATATTCCATGGACACGTCAGTGAATTCTGGGTTCCTATTTAACTCGAGGCCCAATTCAAGAACAATTAGTTCTTGTAGCAGATCCTGCTTGATACTCACCTTTAAGAAATGATCAATGAAGATAAGGGTGCTACAGCAAAGAGTGGTGAAGAAAGCAGATGGTGCCCGACTATCAATCAGAATAGAGTCTGTAGTCTTAAAGGCTTGTGTTCAAACAAGCAGCCATCTAAGTGAGGAGTCAACTAAGTCCACCTGGGGGAAGCACACCAGCTTGCAGAATCCAATGACTACAATAACAAAATTCAGATATCATGGAGGGAAAGGTATCAGAGCTAGAATTATGAATACCTTATTGGTAGAAGGCTATGGAGGAGCCCAAAACCCATCTCGAGAGTAACCACTTCCTGGTTTAGACTAACCTGCTGCAAACCTGGGAAAGCTGATAAAAGACTAACTTTTAGCACTAGCCACAGTCAAGGGTCTTGAACAGCCTTACTATCAGACGATTATGCTGGATCAAACTTGAAACTTGGCCTTCTGAGCTCCCTATTTAACCAACATGAATTTGCTCCAAGTGCAAGTATCTCTTGTGTGTTCCATGACAAAAAACTTCTTCAATGGCTTTTTAAATATTGAGGATGGTCTTTTCTTTCTTCCTCATTATTTATACTTTTGTCTTTATGTTATTGCTATTTTATCCTTACTGCATTATTTTTACTTTGTTTTTCATTGTTCCTGTTGGGTTTCTCGGTTTGTGAAGCACAGAAAGAATGAATGCAGAGAGATGATAACTGATGCAAGGGTTTGTAGAGAATGTAGGGGTGGGAGATGGGAAAGGTGAAGGGATTTGTAAAAGGTAAACAATGAAGGGGGGAGGGAGTACTAGAACTGATTGTGATTATACAACTCATTGTAAAGGGGATTTAACCATGGGGAGGGGAGATGTTTGAAAATTGTTGTGATAATTTTACAATTCTACTTGATATGAATGGATGATTGAACTATTGAGTTGCATGATATGTGGGGTAGGGACCAATTAAAAAGTGCTATTTTTTTTTAAGCTAGAGCTGATAGGAGGAAATTGGTGCTGTTTTTTTTTTTTTTTTTGAATCAGGGGGTAAATATATACCAGGAACATCTCTAACATTTAATGCACTAAAATGTGTTTTGGCCAGTGTTCACTGTAATTTCATTCAACAGTACTCTTTTTTTCAAGTCATTTTATTGGGGGCTCATACAACTCTAATCACAATCCATACATATGTCCATTGTATGTCAAGTATATCTATACATGTGTTGTCCTCATCATTCTCAAAACAGCTGCTTTCTCTTGAGCACTTGGCATCAGTTCCTCGTTTTTCCCTTCCCTCCCTGACCCCCCCCCATGAATACTTGATAATTTATACATTATTCTTACTTTGTCATATCTTACATTGTTCGATGTCTCCCTTCACATGCTCCCCTTTTGTCCAGACCCCAGGTAAGAGGCTATCTGTAGATCCTTATAATTGGTCCTTCCTTACTACCCCAGCTTCCCTCCACCCTTCCAGTATTTCCACTCTCACCATTGATCCTGAAGGGATCCTCTGTCCTAGATTCCCTATGTTTCTGATTCCTATCTGTACCCGGTGTACATCCTCTGCTCTAGCTGGGTTTGTAGGGTAAAATTGGGATCACGATTGTGGGAAGGAGGGAGCATTTAAGAACTAGAGGAAAGTTGTGGGTTTCATCATTCCTACACTGCATTCATCTTCTCCCCACAATAGCAATACTCTTAATAATTTTTAGAAGTTAATCTTTTATCAGCTCTCCCAGATGTTCAGTCATATCACTTACATGGAATTGATTTTATATTTAACTTTAGGTGGGTCTCTATGTATGGCATTGCCTTCATTATTGAGTTGTGGGTGGCCACAGGAAAAAAATCCAGTGTAATCACAAAATGTTTAGCTGGGAATGCTAGAACAAAAGAAATGTGATAGTTAAGGATTTGTGTCCTATTGGCCGGGCCAGGATGTCCAATGGATTGGCTATTAGATGTAGTATTCTCCCCAGTATGAGACCTCCTTGGGGTGCAACCTGCTTACATCATCAATAGACTCTGTGGAAAAACTTGCTTGCTTTTTGGGGTGTGGATCTTGCATTTGGCTCATCATCTGACCTGTGGTTCTCTGGACACAAGTGCACATTATCAGAATCATCCACAACATGTATCTTGGATTCAGCCCCTCGCAGTCAGAAGCCCTGGTACCGTGTGAATTATTTTCCTGATATTAAACATTCTGAATATGTACTTAAAATAAATAAATAAGTCAACAATTAAAAAAGAAATATATTTTGAATATGAGTAGCATTTGAGAGTGAAAAAAACAACATCTAAATACAAATATTTTATAGACATTCTTTTAAGTCTTCAGCCAGTGAAAGACAGTCCTTAGTCAGTCCTCAGAGTCCCAGGGTAGTGTAATGGTTACTAAAGGTAATTGAAAATTTTAGTCTATCCAGATTTGTCCCAGAAGAAAGACCTGGTATTTTACATTCTCAAAATGAGTCATATTCAACTCCATAGCTACTGATGCTGACATTGGGTCTGTCCTATCTAGTGATGAATGAATTCTCTTATTAGTTCACATTAAAATTAATTAGCCTGTCCTTTTCATGTAAGCTCAGAAAGTCATCTCTGAGTGCCAAGCTAGAAGAGAATGTATCTGACCAAATAATACATAGTAATTATTACTATGTACTAATGGAAGAAGACAAAAGAATAATTCCCCTGCCAGAAACAGATAATGGCCCTGTCTTTCTTAAAACCTATTACTGATTTTACTGATAGGTATTTCAAGTCAGTTAACAGCAGAGCTCAACAGAAAGCTGGTGGAATCCTCTGCTTCCAATATTCAAAATCATAGTTTTCCTAATAATCACCAGTCAAAAAAATAGGATCCTATTATATATATATATATATATATATATATATATACATATCCCCTCTACCCAACAACCACCACACCATAAAAAGAGGGTTAGTTACCCTGTTTCCCCTTGGCAGTTTATATAGGAAAAGCTTTTGTTGTTAGGGGTCATTGAGTCCACAATAACTCCAAGAGAGAGACAACAACTGCCCCAGGGGATTTCCTGGGCTCTCTGCTTGACTGGAGAAGAGGGCCAGGTCTTTCTCCCTTGAAGCCAGTGGGTGTTGTTTGAACCACCAACCTTTCCATTCGTAGTCAAGTGTTTAACTGGTGCCAAGGGCATGCCTTTGTAGTCAGGGCAAACCCAAACCAAACTCATTGCTAGTCCCTAGATTCATACTCATAGCGACCCTATGAAATAAAGAAGGCCTGCATCCAGAGGGTTCCAACGCTGTGACCTTGATGGAAGCAGACTGCTACATCTTTGTCCTTCTAGGAGAATGATGGGAAATATTGACCTTTCAATTAGACACCAAGCACTTAAGCACTGTGCCATCAGGGATCCTTTCTCAAAAGGCAGTTTCCTGCAACATTATCCTTGGTGTAATGCCATCCAATTCCCCAATATTCCATCCTAACCAAAATCTCAATGGAATTTGTTGGGCTGGGAGAAAACAAAAAGTCAAACTCACTGCCATCTAGTTGATTCCAACTCACAGTGACCTTTTTATCTCTCCCCGTCCCCCTTGCCAGCTCCCCCCCACTCCCGCCTCCATTACTGCCCTGGTGGGAGTAGGAGGCCCATCCTTGCTCCTGAAGAGCTGCTGCTGGATTTGAACCACCAACCTTGTGGGTCACAGTCCCGCACACAGCCACTGCGCCACCAGGGCTCAGTTCACAGTGACCTTTTACAGAAACAGCTCCTGTGGGTTCAGAGGCTCTAAGTCTTTGCAGGAGCAGAAAGCCACAGAGTGGCTGAGTGTTTTCAACTGCTGACCCCACTGGTAGCCAAAAGAGTCACCCACCATGCCACCAGAGCTCCTGGGCTGGGCAAAAGTGGAGACCATGTAAAAAGGACTCCCAAATGCGGCCTGAGAGAGAGTGGGCCCTTGCACGATGGTGAATGGCCAGGCCTAAAAGTGGGATGTTTGCAGAGAATGCCTCATGAAGCAGAATTGAAGGAGGCAAGAAAGGAATCTCGGAGTGGGAACAGTCCTCAACGCAGAAAGAACAACGATGCAAAGGTCAACAACCCTACCTGGGGCTGCATCTGATGTTTTAAGCAACAGAAGGAGACCAGGGGGGCTGGCTGGAGCGAGGGAGCAGCAGGAAGGGAGGCCAGAGTAGATCATAAGCCAGATGACAAGGGAAGTGTAGTTCAGCAAAGCCAGAGTGAACACTTAAAAATGCTAAGGCGATAAAGGCCAGCTGGCGGAGAGAAGACAACCCATGGAAGGAAAGCTCAGCCTTATAGTCAGGACTGTCTGGGAGTTGTGCACTTCCTCTCTCCCACCCTGCCCTGTGTGGATTTTCCTGCGCCTGGTGGCTCTGGAGAAGCAACATAATCAGGCACTGGACCAACCATGCTGGGATTGGCAGGGGAACAATTGAGGAGTCTTGGAGGTGGTTGGGCATGAAGGAGAAGACAAGGGGTCCAGATGCCTGGCCAAACACAGACATTCCTTTTATCTTTTTTTTTTTGGTGGGAGTAGGAGACCCAGCCGTGCTCCTGGAGAGCTGCTGCTGGATTTGAACCGCCAGCCCAGTGGGCCGCAGACCTGCACATAATCACCACTCCTTTTATCTTTAGGAGATAAAGTTTTTTTTTTAATTTATTTTTTTTTGGGGGGGGGGATCACTGCTCTCCGGCGGTGGGAGTAGGAGGCCCAGCCCCACTGCTGGAGTTGAACCTCCGTCCCAGTGGGCCGCAGTCCCGCGTACAACCACTACGCCACCAGGGCTTAGCCCTTAAAGTGTTTATTTTTAGGAGGTGAAAACTCTTAGAAAAAAGCCAATCTGGGCTGAACCCTGGTGGTGTAAGTGGTTGAGTGCAGGACTACGGCCCGCGGGTTTGGCGGTTCAATCCAGCAGCGGCTCTCAGGAGCAGCGCTGGGTAGCGCCCACGACCACCAGAGGCAGTGATGCCCACAAAAAAAGCCAGTCTAAGAGAGAAGTACTAGAGTCTCTCTAGTAAAGTGACCAGATTTTAACATTGGTAACGTGAAATACCATTGACTGGGGGTGGAGGCTTGGGGGTGGGGTAGAGGGAGTATATTCCCTTCCCGTTCTTGCCACCCCCCTCGCCCCCGTTCCCTAATTTGTCATGCATTTCTTTCCAAAAATTGGGGCTTTTTTTTTTTAAGGCATCACTGCCCTCTGGTGGTGGGAGTAGGAGGCCCAGCCTTTGCTCCTGTGGAGCTGGAATTGAACCTCCATCCCAGTGGGCCCCAGTCCCACGCACAACCACTACGCCACCGGGGCTCAGCCCTGGGACTTTTTTAAAACGCCGCGTGGGACGCTGGAAAATTGTTTAAAATCAGGACTGTTCTGCCAAAAGCGGGACGTCTGGTCACTTTACAGGGCAGGATCATCTGCTGTGTGAGCGATGGGCAGGATTCGCAGAAGTCACTGAAGCCTAAACTGTGGCACGAAGAAGAGAGAAGGGAAAGACACTACATCCTGGGAGCGGATACCCCACCATCTCCCAGAGCATGATAGCCTCCATCACATACACCAGCCACAGAAGCGAATGTTTCATGGGGACTAGAAGCTCCAAGTGAACAATAACAATACAAACAACACCCCTGAGGAAAATCACTTAAACACAAAAACATACCTTCCATGTGGTCACTCACGCTGACCCAGCTCCAGGACTGGAGTTGGGCCACAAGCCCCTGAGCCGCACCCTCTGCTTCCCTCCGCCTGCTGACCACGGACCCCCGCAAAGTGAGCAAGCCGCGGGCCTGCGTGAAAATGTGTGAGCAGGACCCAAGCGTGCTACACACCGAGGACATGCACTTCTTGAGGGAGTGGGTGGTAAAATACCACCTGCTACTCGTAAAGCCAAATCAGAAGTAAATACCAAGGAAGAAAAAACAGATCATATGAAGACAGAGGAAAACATAAAGATAGATGAACCATTCCGTGAGGGAGGGACCTAGAAATAGACAAGGAAGGTGGGATTGAACCAGGTACAGATGCCACTCAAGAAATGGAGATGAAACTGGAGAGATAACTGAAGAGATGATGGATCAGGCAAACGACAAGAGAGTGGCTGCCACTGACGCCCTAAATGAAGGTGGACTACAGAAAGCTATGATCTGCTCACTGATGCCATCGAATTGAATCCTCGCCTAGTCGTTCTTTATGCTAATAAAGCCCGTGTCTACGTCAAGTTACAGAAGCCAAATGCTGCCATCCGAGGCTGTGACAGAGCCATGGAAATGAATCCCGATTCAGCCTGACGAGTGGAGAGGGAAAGCACCCAGACTTTGGGGGCATTGGGAAGAAGCTGCACATGACTTCGCCCTTGCTTGTAAACTGGGCGATGAAGAAGACGCTAGAGGAATGCTGAAAGAAGTTCAGCAGACGCCCAGACAATTGCAGAACATCGGAGAAAGTATGAGCAAAAACGTGAAGAGAGATCAAAGAAAGAATAGAAAGAGTTAAGAAAGCCTGGGAAGAACAGGAATGAGCCCAGAGGGAGGAAGAAGCTAGAGGACAATCAAGAGTTCAACATGGCTCCTCTCCAGGTGACTTTCCTGGGGGGGGAGGGGGGGATGCCTGGTAATGTTCCTGGAGGAATGCCTGGAATGAGAGTGCCCATGGCTGGAATGGGAGGAATCTCTGGGTTCAATGAGATTCTCAGTGATCCAGAGGTGGTTGTTGCTGCCATGCAGGGTCCAGAAGTTCTGGTGGCAGTCCAGGATGTGGCCAAGAACCCAGCAAGTTTGTAAAAGTATCAGAGTAACCCTAAGATCAAGAATATCATCACTAAATTGTCAGCCAAATTTGGAGGTCAAGTATAATGGTGTCTGACAAATAAAGCCCTTGCTGAAGGAAAAGCAGCTAGAGCATTTATTGAATGCTGCAATACTACAAACCAGTGTATCTCTGACTTTCTCATGAAGAAAGTCAGGGTGCTGCAAAGACCGCCCTTACCCTGCAACCCCAGTGCTGCTGGACATTTTACAGTTGTTTTTCATTAGGGCATTCATTCAGATCATGTTTTCCTTTTAGGAAGTACAGATTTTCTTTAAACACTTTTTACATCTTAATAATACCTAAAGCAAAAGAGTGTGCTACTGTCTACATTTTTCATAACTAACCATTTTGGTTTTGTTTCTTTGAATTGGTTGGGTACAAAGATAATGTATGGAAGATTTATCACTTGTGAGGAGCCGGCTATCACTCTCCTACACTGACGCACGTTGCCATGCTCTCACGCTGTCACACATACACAGCCTTTTCCTGTATCAGTTCCTGACATTTATGTTTAGTTTATATTTTACCTTTTTGTATAAACTATATAGCTTGCTCTGCTTGTGTTACATTTTAGTCACTATATACCTTTGTACTGTTTTATAGTGCTAACATATGTTGTAACCTTTAGTCCATTAGATCATATTGTAGCTTTGTGATTGGTTGCTTTAAGTTGCGCGCTTCACTCCTGTATACCCTTATTAGCATACGGACCAAGTTGAGAACTACAGCCCCTTTTGCGTGCCTTTTTTCCCTTATTTGGCACTCATCCAGGATTGGCCCCTGTTGACTCTACCTCATTAGCATAAGCTGCGACCTTTACTCCTGACCATTGGCTTTATATACCCTGAACTTTGCTCCAATAAACGAGACTTGATCAGACTCCTGTCTTGTCTCCATTTCCTGCGTCTCCTGCCCATCTTCGTTTCAGGCCTCCAGATCTGGACATCACGTTGAATGACCTGCGGGCCGGGTCAATCACTAGCTTGAGCAAAATTAAGGCTTATGAAGCAGAGAAGTACAAGTCACTCAAATTGATGCAAGTGAGATACATAGATGGCAACTTGAAGCATATTGATTTGTCCTTTTAAATGCTTTATTTCTATCAAAATAAATTGATTTTGATGATAAAACCTCATCTATCTTGTGGAAGGACCACTGTAGGGAGTGGCAGGAGGGCAGCAGTCCTTCTACACTTTAACTGAGATGAACCCTTTTGCAGGTGTCATGTACATCTCACCCTGACGACAGGATGGTTTCTGTAATGCTGCCGTGGAGCTGGCTTGCTTACTCTGGTCTTGTCCAATGTATACAATAAATGGTGCAGCTGATTTAAAAACAAAACAAACAGCAAAGTGAGAAGAAATCAGAATTATGGACTGGGAACTAGTGAAAGTTAAATGTTATTATTGCTCTCCATTGCTGGTGAATCAACTGATGATTCAAACCGAACCAGAGGCACCTCAGAAGCGGGGTTTGGTGAGCTGCTTCCAAAAGGCTGCATCCTTGAAAACCCTGTGAGTGCAATTCTGCTCTGTGTCCCTAGGGCTCCCATTAGGTCACCAAGAAGTGTTAGTTTTTAACTAAAAAATTTTTAAATATTCAAATACTAAGAGACTCCTGAGGGGTTGGTCCCAATCCCAACTACATGGATATGCTCATACACACACACACACACACACACACACACACACACACACTGCACTTCAGAGGACAGTACTGAATCTATAGCTCAGGAAGAGGGTGTGTCTGTTCAGAGCACACAGGAACAAATGAAGAGGGAAGGAAAGGGTGTGGGAACACATCCTGGCCCACCATGCTCCAAGCACAACACTCCTGCTCAGGGCACCCAATGCACAGAGAGGACACAGACATGGCCCCACCACAAAGCACAGACATGACATCTCTCACTGATCCATAGCCCTTCAGAAGACAACACTGGAGACACACTGCTGGAATTGTGCCTAATCTGATTCCATCATACCAGGGCAAAATACTAAGGGCGTGCAATGGAGCAGCAAAAGGAGCAAAACAATGAAGTCCCTGGGGAATACCAAAAATAGACTTTGGAGCCAGGCATGACACCCCATCAGACTGGATTGGAAAACATTCCTAAAGGTCAACAAACAGACCTGGAACTATTTATAGACTTTTTTTTTGTCGTTGGTGGGGTTTTTGTTGTTGTTGTTGTTGTTGTTTTGTTTTGCTTTATATTGATTTTGCATTTATTATCATCTCTGCATGTCTATCTAGGCAAGATAGGCAGGATAAACAACCTGGAGGAGAAAACAACAGGAATGACAGTTCCAGGAAGACACTGGAGAGGGGGAGGGGGAAAATTAAGTGGGATGTCAACAAACCAAGTGACAAAGGATCAACAAGTGATCTAAAATTGATGGTGAGGAAGGTATAGGATAACTAGTGGGGCTTAATCAATGGCAAGGTAGCCAAGAGGAATTACTGACACCCTAATGAAGGCCAAACATCATAGTGGAACAAAAGAAAAGGAAAAGGAAACAGAGAAAAAACTAGTAGACAAAAGACATATATAGAGGTCTAAATATAGACAGGATGTAAATATATTTATATATCATAATAGATATATGTACATATATTTGTATGTTAAGTACTAAGGTAGCAGATTGGCATTGTGTCTCTACTGAAATACTCCCTCAACCCAAGAACACTTTGTTTTAATAATCCAGTATTTTGTGATGCTTACCTTCCCTGCCATGATAGCTGAAGACAAAATGGGTGCCCAAGCAAATGTGGTAAAGAAAGCTGATGGTGCCTAGCTATCAAAGGATATAGCATCTGGGGTCTTAGAGACTTGAAGGAAAATAAGCAGCCATCTAACTGAGATGCAACAAAGCCCACGTGAAAGAAGCACACCAGTTTGTGTGATCATGAGGTGTCATTGGGGTCAAGTATTATGCATCAAAGAACCAGAACAAAAAAGAATCATATCAATGTGAATGAGGAGTAGTGCAGAGTGGAGGCCTAAAGCCCATCTGTAGACAATTGGACATCTGCTTACAGAAGGTTACAAGGAAAAGACAAACCAGTCAGGGTGCGGTATAGCACTGATGAAACATGCAATTTTCTTCTAGTTCTTTAATGCCTCGTCCATGCTGCTCTCATGACCCCAAATCTACCTTACAAATCCAGTTAGACCAGCGCATGTACTCTGGTACAGAAAAGAGATGGAAACACAGGGAATCCAGGACAGATAAGACCCTCAGGACCAATAATGAGAGTAGCAATATGAGAAGGGAAAGACGAAGGGAGAAAGGGGGACCTGATCACAATGATCTAAACATAACTCCCAGGGAAGAGACAACAGAAAAGTGGATGGGGGAGACAGCAGTCCATTTAAGATATGAAAAAATATATAATTTATAAATTATCAAGGGCTCATGAGGGAGGGAGAAAACTAAGCTTCTACCAACGGCTCAAGTAGAAAGAGAATGTTTTGAAAGTGAGTATGGCAACATATGTACAAATGTGCTTGATGTAATTGATTCATGGATTGTTATAAGAGCAGCAAGAGTCCCCAATAAAATGGTTAATTTAAGCAAATGGACAATGACACCAGTGAAGGCAAAGAACTGTCTAAACTGGCACATAAAATAACAACACCATTCTAGAAAGCAGCTTGGCAGCTGCTTATAAAATTAGACATGCACTTGGCATATGATCCAGCAGTTGTCCTCTTGGGCATTTATCCCAGAAACAAAAAGTTATGTTCACACCAGAAAGAAAAGAAAACTATAGACCATTATTATAAGAGACCTACACAGTAGAAGAATAGCCCATGTCCATGAATAGAAAGGCTTAATATTGTAAAAATGTCAATACTACCTAAGGCAATCTACAAATACAGTGCAATTCTGATGCAAATTCTAACATCATTTTCTAAAGAAATGGAAAAACTACTTACCAATATTATATGGAGAGGGATGAGATATAGAATAAGTAAAGAACTTCTCAAAACAAGCAAAGTAGGGGGTCTTGCACTACTCAACCTCGAAGCCTGTTTCCATAGCCACAGTACTCAACACAGACTGTACTGGTATAATGAGAAATACATAGACCAGTGAAGTAGAATAGAAAACTCAGAACTAAAAGCATCTAACTACAAACAAATGACTTTCAACAAGGGACAAAAAAAGTTTAAATGGGCAAAAATCACTCTCTTCAACAAATGATACTGGAAAGATTGGATAGCATCTGCAGAAGAATGAAATGGGACCCTTGCCTCACCCCATGCACAAAAAATGAGCTCAAGTTGGTACCCCTGGAACCATCAGGAGTCTCAGTGAGAAAATTAGGGCAAATTATTAGAGGGCATACAACTACCAAGAAAAATAAAGGAGACACCCACACTTGAAGACAAAATAGATGACTTGGACCCATTAAAATTAGAGCATATAGTCACATCAAAAGACTTCATTAAAAGAGTACATTGAAAGTTCACTGTTTGGGGGGAAATCTTTAGCAGTGACATAATGGCAAGGGACTAATTACTAAACTCTATTGAATTCTGCAACAGCTTAATAAGAAAAATTAAACAATCCAATTAAAAGGTAAGCAAAGGACATCAATAGACAAATCACAAAGGATAACACTCAAATGGTTCACATTTGATGAAATGATGACAATCATTAGTCATCCAGAGATGCAAATCAAAACTATGATGAGATATCCTTTTGCCTTGACAATGACAGCTCAATTTAAAAATACACAACATTCTGGAAGGTGTACAGAGAGATTGAAACTCTTATACACTGCTGATAAGATTGTAAATACGTAAAGCAATTGTGAAAGTGATATGGCCATCCCTAAAACAACTGGCAAGAAAAATACCACATGATGGAGCAATATCTATGCTAGGCATGTGCCTCCAAGAAATAAGAGGCATAATCCGAACAGATATGCTCTCTCACGTTCATTGCCACACAATTGACAATAGCAAGAAGCTGGAAACAGACCAAATGGGCATCAGTAAAAGCATAGATAAAGCATGGATAAAGAAACTCTGGTACATACACACAGTGGAATATCCCTAAATAACAGTGATGGCACCATGAAACCTCACGATGTAGAGGGACCTAGAAACCATTAAGTTGAGTGAAGTTATTTAATCACAAAAGGACAAATATTGTATGAATCCATTAATATAAGATAAACACCAAGAGGAAGGGAGGCTTCTGATCCCTGGGAAATTAATCTTCTAACCCAGTCTCCTAAACGATGAGGTAAAGAACGTGCCTAGCATTCATGAAACATGTATCATCCCTTCTATATGTGCATCTTTAAAAAACACTTCAACAGAGGAGATCTCACCTCAGCTGAGACCAGTTTTTCAAGATGTGAGGAGAGGGAGAAGCAGTGATTGCATTACTGATGTACGAAATTGTATTCTCATCCAACAGACCCTCCTACCAGAGTGATAAGGAAACTTTATTTGACATTCTTGTCAAGATGAGGTGAGGCAGGAAATATGTCTTGGAGAAAATTGCATTTCTGTTGGTAGGAAAATGGGAAAGAGTCACCTCCCATCGGGAAAAAAAACTTAGCCATATTTATATAGAACCCAAGGGGAGAATGTGCCTGACACTAACTTCCTTATTGTACACCCTTATCTAGCTTCTATCGAGCCTTCAGTGACCCAATCCATATGCTGTAGACTACGTGGTCCTTAGATTCTATTCTTTAGAGGCAGACAACATTCTTCATAAGCCACATCAGAAGGGCTCATTGTGGGAACCCTACTAAATGAATGGGGTGTTACCTCCAACTTAGCTGTAGTACTTGGACATAAGATTGACACTCCGTAGCATGAGATAAAGCACATGACTGCTAGCCCAAGGGCATAGAACTGGCAGATGATGGACTTGACTTTGAATCTCTTGCCTTGAAGGTTTCTAATGAAGGGTGATCCCGAACTACCATATATTTGTCATACCCTCCTTGCTTCATCATGACATGTATTAATATGCAGGCATGATTCTGCTGTTGTAAGTGAATATTATTGAAATATGGCCCTTGTGACAGCCCCCATTGTTTATGTAAATGGCGTCCAGTCATTTAAAAGTTTAATTTGTACAAGTCAATACTTCATAAAGGGCAGTTCATATCTGGCCTATGCTCATATGATTTTCTTTTCTCAACAGTGTTTTAAATTCCAGGTCATTGGCTAAAGTCATGACACTATCAATGCACAGTGGTCGTGCGCTGGGTTGTTCTCTAACCACAGGATCAGTGGTTTGAAGCCATCAGCTACTTCCATTGGAGAATCATGAGGCTTTCAGCTCCAGTGAAGATTTGCAATCTTGTGAACTCGCAGGCACAGTTCTACCCTATCCTATAAGGTCTCTGTGAGTCAACACTGACTCGATCGCTGTGGCAGTGGTGCTGCAGGGGGATGATTGATAACTGTTTCCTCTCATAAATTGACAATCTAACTCTAAAGGGAACCAGACACATATGTAAACAATACATATAGGAATGAATTTTGGGTTTGCACTTAATTCTAGCTCCACTATAGAAACAATTCATTTTTCTGATAGCATGCTGCTTAATGCTCACCCTCCTGAAGAGGGTGCTATGAGTGCTATAGCCAAGCGCAGTGAAGAAACTCGATGACACAGGGAACAGCAACCGGATGTCAAGGATCCAGCCCCTAACACATCATCACAGGTCTGGTAGGTGCAATTGTACAGTGATAATAAGTAAAGATAATAGTAAAGTCATGGGAAATATGAGAGATAGAAGTAATGGAGTCAGACACATTTTATGGTAGCATGCCCACCTCCAGGATGGCCAAAGTCTCAACAGCCAGGTCCATGCGCAGCATGGGCAGGAAGCCAGGAGCGCTGGAGAGTGCTGGGGAGAGCCCAAGAGCACCAGTTTATTGGTAACCAGGGTTTATATCTACTTCGGAGGTGTGATTCCAGGGAGGGGTTATACAATAGGCATACACATAAGAAGAAGGGGATGAGCTAAGATCATGCATGTGACAAGAAAGGGAGGGACTAGAGGTATGCATAGTACTAGAAAGACAGATCCTAGATTCATGATGGCGGTCTAACCATGATCATCCTTGGGTGAACTTGACCTCCCTGGACTCCTACAAGGAAGTAGTCTACTACTATCCTTATCAGAATGGAGTGGACCCTTCTTAAGGTGGGACAGATTATACAGTCTGATTGCTCTACATGGCTGACAACCTTTAGGGAGAATAACCCCAGGGCTACTTTTGTTGATCTCCAAGAGTATAGTCATTTGACACATGTAGCAAGTGACTAAGCTTGGCATATATTTGGGGGAGACAACTTGGGAGACATCTGTTTCCTATAATTCTTCTTTTTATTTTATATATAAAATTTTAAAGAGCCAAAAGGGTGAATATATTGAAAGCTTTCTATACTTTAAAAGCTGTCCAGGAGAATTTAATAGCCAAATTAATATAGCCCAAAATTCAGGCATATGGTAAACATTTTAAATCCAGGCATGGGGGATAAAGTCCTCGCATGCCCATCTGCTGTTGGGGGAAGGTATGAAAGGAGTTGGATTCCATAGCAACAAGAAATAGAGCCAATAGGAATGTCTGCTTCTGTAGGAAGATAAAGCCAATCATTTGCTTACTTTAAGGCAGCACAGTTAGAAGGGAAGAAACTGTGGGAAAGATAGACCACCTTGGGAAAATGTTCTTGGACCATGCCTCCCAACTAACAGAGTGGCGGTCTTCCTGCCTTTGAATACTAGTCTTCCAGATTCCCTCTGTACCAGTCAGGGAAAAAGTCCCATTTCAATTTCCCTCAGTGTTAGTTTCCCACATCAGGGGTCTTAAAAGTTTGTCTTCAAACAAGCAGACATCTTAGTGAGACATCAACTGAATCCACATGGAAGAAGCACACCAGCCTGTCTGAACCAAGGATTGTAAATAGTAAAATCCAATCCCAAGAAGGGAATAGTGTCATAGCTTAGATAGTGAACACTAGTTTACAGAAGTCTATAGATGACAGTGGAAACACAAAATTCATTTGCAATGTCCGCACATGGATAATCTTCTTTGAATCCCTTATAATTGAAGAATGAGCATAGTCTTGTTGTAAGCCAACATTGCAAAGCCACTTTTGGCCATTGTAATTAGGTTAAAATGTAATTTCTTATCATTTGATCTCTCTCTCTCTTTTTTTTTTTTTTTTTTTTTGGCATCACTGCTCTCTGGTGGTGGGAGTAGGAGGCCCAGCCCCACTGCTGGAATTGAACCTCCGTCCCAGTGGGCTGCAGTCCTGCGCACAACCACTACGCCACCGGGGCTCAGCCTTGATCTCTCTTTTGACCCACATTGAGATTGTTTCCATTTTTGTTTTTAAGATGGGGTGCAAGGGAACACATGCATTAAGCCTATAGTGAATTCCATAGACCAAGGATATGAATAGCTTTGCTATCATGCAAAATGAATTGGAAAGTATGTTATTGTGATGCAGTTAGATGAAAATTTAACACTGTCATTGGGTCTCCCTTTGGATCCATTTTAAATTTGTTCCAGTTTCAAATGTTTTCTGCTTTTTTTCAGTTGAGGTTTTTATCTGTTTTTGTTATTGCTGTTAGGGTTTGTTTATTTTAAGTTTTTCTGTATATGAGATCCAGCTTAGGTAAATCTATAAAGACAATATGGCAGGAGAGGCTGAAGGGTCAGGAGGTAGGCATGGGAATGGTGAGCTAATAAAGATGAGTACAAGAATGAATAAAATGCTATAAAATTGATTGTTGTGATGATTGTACAACTATTCTTGCTGTAACTGAACTATTGAATTCTATGATATTTGAATTACTTGCCAATAAAGTGGCTTTAAAAAAAGAGCAGAAGTTATATCCCACAAAGACCCTTTTAGAGAAAATTTCTTAGAAGACAACAAATAATGTAGAATAATGCTACAAGGTAAATGGGAAGCAAAAGAAAGGAATTTGCTTTCTCTTAATGTCAGACAAAATAGAATCCAAAGATTATAAGCATATGACACTGTCAGAATGGCTAGGAGAACCTCAGTATGGTGAAGGATAATCAAAGGTAGCCAGTTGTGATACATAAATCAGACATGTCTTAATTCTCCAATCTTCTTTGTCAATTCTAATGCCAGCCTTCCCTGCTGTGCTTGTCTGCTGGGTTCAAAAATTCATTGCAGTGACCACACAGAACTCAGACAATACTCATGATTATGGGGCTAATTAGGGAAACTAACATATGACAATTCAACATCAGACATACTCAGGATGTAATTCTGGTCTTCCTAACCGTGCTCACAGGCATGGCTCTCTCTGGTCCTCAGTCTCTCAGCCATGAAGACATAGGCATCTGCCCTGCTTGGGCCATGCTGCATAGCTCTTTTTGCATTGCTGAGTAATGCCCAACAGGCATGTCATTCCACCATAAACCACAGCCAGAAGGTGCTTGGCTCCTGCTCTTTGGATCATTAAATCCACCTCTCCCAATTTAATACCTGGACACATCCCCCTCCACAAGTGAACCTCCAGCATAGGAGCACTCAGTTCTACTTCATGCTGTCTCCTGCGGTGCTTCTCCGGTGTCATAGCTCCAGCTTCCGTGGAATCTCAGGATCCAGAGGAGCCCTACTCGTAGGGCTCTTCTTTCTTAAAAATGGTGAAAGCCCTCTGCTGTGGCTCATTTTATACCCAGTGGGATGGTAAACTGGACCTATCCCCTTATTTAAATTTCAAATAGCTGATTTGCATGTATTTACCCAGTCATTTGGAAGAAGTTACAAAGGCTATGGGTAGAAGTGCCATATCCAATAGCTCACTGCACAATAAAAACATAAAGACATAACAAATCATATAAATGACTAATTTCAATTAAATATATCTTGGTGAGAACATCTTCACTAAATAAAGCAATAGCAACAGAACTATAAGGAGAAATAGAAAGTACAGCTGTTAGTGAATTATTTCACATACGTTCTTCAAATATTGCTAGATCAAGCATCATAAAAGAAAAGAAACAAATATAGGTAAAAGTTAAAACACCAACCAGTAAGCTTGCAACAAGGAATGGAGACATTTGCCCTCCCAACAGATCACACACACACACACACACACACACACACTAGTCACACACACACACTAGTCACACACACACACACACACACTAGTCACACAGGAACTAAGAACTCAGGACAACAACAGGGAAGAAAGTGACACTAATTTAGACTTTTAACTGCCAGATTTTGAAAGAACAAATGCCTGCCTCTTTAAAAGCCTAAAATAACAAACAAAACTAAAAATCTAGTCAGAAAGAAAACCACAGAAAATTACAGAGTATTTTAAATCATGCTTTAAAGAATTAGAAATGATAGCATCAACATCACAATATCCTTTAAGTCTGAAAATTATAATTTTGATATTAAATGACCTTTATTTAAATTAAATATAATACAATTTACTTAACAGCTCTTTTGGTAGAGCAAAAATATAAAGCACATTTAGAAATGCTTAAACTTGAACAGTGAAAATGCTAAATGGAGGAAATTATGAAACAAACAAATACCAAGAAGTGAGTTTATACCTTAAGTATTTTTAGTAGAAAACTAAAACTGAGCTTTTCATTTGTAAAATTGGTGGGGTGGGGTGGAGGGCAGGGGGTGGAGTTTAATAAGCCCAGTGAAATACAAAGAAAATAAATGAATATCAATCATGAGCATAAGAATAGTAATAAAATTAATAAACAAGAGACTGTTTGGAAGGATGAACAAAAATGACAAGTCTGATCAATAAAAAGTTGCATGTCAAAACCAAGTAAACATCTGTGAAATTTGACCTTTGGCTGTGTATCTTAAGTTTGCATAACAAAAAAAATGCATATAAAGATGCATTTGTATTCAAAGATCTACAGCAGACACTAAAGTGAATATGGTATAGAGGATAAAGAAATGGGAGGACAAATCAAGGATGAAAGGGAAAAAAATGTGTATAAAAAATAGGTCCTCCCGGTGGCGTAAGTGGTTGAGTGCGGGACTGCGGCCCGCGGACTTGGCGGTTCAAATCCAGGGGCGACTCTCAGGAGCAGCGCTGGGTAGATCCCACGAACACCAGGGGGCAGTGATGTCCCCTCCCCCCCCCCAAAAAAAAAGAATACATCCTCTCATACACCAATGGAGACAGAGTTCCAAAGCATGGGTCACCATCACCCCCCACTCTTCATCCCACGCCCCTACACACAAAGATTGCTGCAAAGAGTAGATTCTAACTTATAGCAACCATATGACCAGGGCAGACTGACAAATCTTTCTCACTGAGAGGGGAGTGGGGGGGGGGGGCGTGGAACCCACTCACCATCACTTAGCAGTCCTCTGTACCAACTTCTGTAATCCTGGAGGAGGGAACAAAAGTAAAATTGGATACTTCTCTTTACAGTGGCTTTTGTTTTTCAGATGGACTTAACATTTTGATGCTAAAATTTAAACCAAGACTTTGTCTTAATTTGGGAAAAATTCTTTATAAGAAACAATAAAAGAAACAAAAAGAGGAAATGGATTATTTCACTCAACTAAAATTGCGTTTTTACCAGACTTTTCTTTATGGGAGTGAAAAAGCCTCTTCTTTCCCTGGTGGAGCAGCTGATAGTTTCAAACTGCTCACCTTGTGGTTAGCAGCTCAACACATTACCACTATGCCATTAGTGCCCTATGTACAAGACACTCCTTTCCATCAAAAAAAAATTAGAGCATAAACATCAACAGGAGAGAGTATTTGCAACAAAAATTACAAGAGATAAATATTTACAGTACTCTGTGTTCTGTAATAAGAAAACACAAAAATAAAACTTTTTAAAAAATAAAATAAATCTTATTTTTCAACTGGACAAAAGAACAATTATTTGAAAATTTATGGAGAAAATGTAATTATCTAATAAACATGAAAAAATATCAATCTCTGTAATGCAAAATTGCAAATTAAAATTATAATTTTCTGTATACCAAATTAGTAAACCAGCACTCTCAGAACTCCTGGTGGCAATCTAGATTAACCTCATTTCCTGGAAAGCAAAATCATGATCCCTGTTAAGAGACTTTTTAATTTTTCATATATTCTACCCCAGTAACTCCTCTGCTAAGCATCATTCCTTGGAAATGCCTGCACTTTGAAATGAGAACATGACATTTCACTGTGACAAAAAAAAATTTAGAAGCACATCCATGGCTCCTGCAAACCAGTATCTGCCACATGAGAGGGACTCAATAAATATTTGTTAAATGAAACTGGAAATCTATGTTGCTAAATTGTTTTTAATGAGTTCAAATAATGACACGGAAAAAGTCTCTAGACATGCTACTAAATGGAGAAAATTAGGTTAAGAGCAGGATCTACAAAATTGTAAGATGAGTCCATTTATTTAAAAACAAAACCACCACCAAAAAGACGTTCGCTGAAACCTATGAGAACCTTCAGGTAAATCCCCGCCGTCCCGTCCATTCTGACTCTTAGCCACGCTGTGGAACTGGACTCTTGAACCCAGCTGAGTAGAAGCTGCCAGGGGAAGGGCTGCTGGTGCGAGAATTGGGAAGCAGGTTGGGGAATAGATGCGTGTGTGGTGCACCGCCGCCACCTCGGACCGATCGCCCTTCGGCAGATCTAGATTCATAAATAAAAGCAAAACGAAATGAAACAAAAAATGCGTGCATTCCAATGGATGGATGGATGGATTGTGATAAGAGCTGTAAGAGCCCCCAATAGAATGATTTTTCTAAATGCGTGTTATCATGTATTCTATCAAACTCTTTAACAACGCTGTAGCTTTTCCAAAGCTGTCGTCTTCCCAGGAAGAGCCCTGGTACCTAGTGGTGACGCTTTGGGGTGTGATCTGAAAGGGGGACAGTTGGAAACCAGCAGCAGCTCCCTGGAGAAAGATGGGA